>CANUEP010075250.1:0-15919 GCA_947857235.1 Jatropha podagrica | reverse complement strand
TAATTAGGTTAATTAAAATTGGAGTCATTTAGGGTTTTCCTAGTTTACCCTTAAATAATTAAACAAGGTGGCGACTCTCACACATTAAGTGCATTTCTATCCATTTGTCATACGCATTTCCACATTGCGAGTGCATATGGTTGGGGTAGGGGTTCACACCAAGCGCTATGCAAAAACTTCCAGTAGGTTTCGTTCAACTTCAGACTCAACTCCATAGTGCTTGCCCAAGAGCTATCTCAAAACTTCCAGGGGACTTTGCTTTGTTGTGGATCTGACTCTACAATGCTTGCCCAAGCGCTATCTCAAAACTTTCAGAGGCTTTTTGACAACCTAGCTCCAACTTGATTGCTTCATCAAAAACTTCGAGAAATCAATCTCCAAAGCTTCCTTTTCAACGAATCTAGCATAACCTATGGAAATATGAAAATCAAGTGAAGAATCTTCATTTTAACTAAAAATTACCCATAGACAATAATCAAACAATTGTTATTTTATGCTAATTTAACAAGTAATCACATTCATATTTTCATAACATGTCATTAGCATGCATTAAATTATTTTTAGAGTCTAATGATGTATTAGTATGATTTAATTATGATTCCAGATGAACTATAGTAATTCTGATAAATTACAATGCCATAATGACATTATGGTAATTTATAGTGTCCTGAGACTATTTTGAAAATATAGTATAATATTAGTATGTCAATTAATTATTATGCAATGCATGTGTGTATATATGGTTCTAGCCTTAAATTTAAAAGAGAACAATAATTTTGTAAACATTCTATAATAAAGACAAAATAAGCTAAATACAAGCTACTTTACATGCCACTACAAGGCAAATCCAACTCATCTTATCTCTCATTTTTTCTATAATGCCACGTAAGCATCTTATCTAAATAAAATCTCCAAATCACCACCCTAACTATATGAGATTTTGACATATCATCAAAAATCTCCATATCATCTTATCTCATCCTAATGCAATCTCATCAACCAATAGAAAAGAGAGCTTATTATGCAGCACATGCTCACATGTTCCAAGCATGTGAAAGAAAAGATTCTCATCTCATAAATTTGGAGCTCTCTCTGCACGCCAACTTTTCCTTCTTTCTTTCTTTTCGTTTTTCTCTTTTCCCTTTTCTCTTTCTTCTTTTCTCTTTCTTTCTTCTTTCCTCTTTCTTTCTTCTTTCTCTCATACAATACTAACCCTTACCCAAATACTTTAATGCCTGAATCCCCTCTCTAAACTCAATACTCCTCGCCATATTTGAATATGTTATTCTAAGGAATTTCGCTACCTTAGGATAGTTAGAGTTACTGTCGCCATTTACCTGGGCTTCCTTTCAAAGCTTATAAAACTTCTCCTTCTGACCTTCTAGCACGGGGCAAGTGTCAAACTCTATACATCATGTTACCACTTAGTAGAGTCCTGTGTTTTTAATAAACAGTCGCTACCTCTCCTTATGGCCTACAAGCTAATATAATTTATTTCAAGAAATTTTTAAGCTTTAACCTAAACGTTACTCTTTTATGCTACTACTTTTCTCTCTATTTTTTCTCTTTTAATTTTTAAACTAAGGCTAGATCCATATATTTTATGTCATACTAATGCATTAAAAATTATGTCCATGCTTAGATGTTAAAAAAATGTTCCTTTTTCTTTGATTTAGGAGGTGAATCTTCTAAACCAAAAGGAAAAGAAGTGGTGGAGAGTTTGTACATTCCAAGGTTAGTGCTTTATTCTCATTATAGATATATTTAGGATGTTTGTACATGATTTCTTAAGATTTGCATGTGTATATGTGTTTTGATTCCATTAAATGCCATGATCTTTGTGTTAGCATTCACTTTTATACCTTAAATACTTTATTTTATGATTTATTCATGTATTCAAAACTAGGAAAAAATATATAGTTGCTTTCACTCTAGAATAAATGGCTAAAAATCATGTTTCGATATTATATTTCTTGAATATAAATGCAAGGGATGCCATGTATGCAATTTGGTGTGATTTGGTGATCATTTGAGCCATTTTCCATGCTTGTAAGAATCTCCATGGTTTATTTTTATGATTTATGTTTAGTTTGTCATATTAAATATTTAATATTGATTATATGATGTTTAATGATGATTAATAAAAATTTGATTTGATTTAATGTATGTTCAGTGCACTAACTATGGTTGGCCAAACTACGGAAGGACTAATGTGCAACTTTGACATGTGATGAGGACAATTTGGAATGTATTTCAAGGACTAAAAGGCAAATTTCCTAAGCTTGAGGAGTGTTTGGACAAAGAAAGACTTTAAGGACTTAAAATAATAACTAAAATGTGAATTTGCACTAATTATGGACTAAGGAGCAATTTGGACTAATCAAGGACTATCATTATAAATTGTACCCTTATAAATTGTATCATTAGTCTATTTATTTCATGGGATCCATTTATAATTAATAAGGACCTTAAGGACTAAATTATAATTTGTCCTTAATTAAGATTAGTGATAATTAAGTAATAGTAATAAAATTAATTAGGTGATAGTAATTTAATTAAGTGGATAGATACTTAATTGGTAATATCTAGATTAATTAGGTACTTAATTGGTAAATAATAGGATTCTATAACTACTAAATTAAGTAGGTAGTTAATTAGCATAATTTTGTAAATTAAGGACTCTTGGATCAAGATTTTAGAAATTGCAAATATCAAAGTATTTACTACATCTTGGACAGTTGTATGTATTTGTTGCTGACCTTCTTGTTTAACTATAGTTTTGGTAGCATTCAATATCTTTTGTCTAAGTGGATAGATACTTAATTGGTAATATCTAGATTAATTAGGTACTAAATTGGTAAATAAAATAAATAATAAAAATAATAGGATTTTATAACTACTAAATTTAGTAGGTAGTTAATTAGCATAATTTTGTAAATTAAGGACTTTTGGATCAATTAATTAATTAATTGATCCACTTAATTCTCAATTATGAGAATATTAGAAATAAGCCAAATATGAATTAATTATGTGGTGATATACCATGCTTAATATTAGTGTGGTGGGAATTATGCCATAGTCTTGAAATTTGTGCATATTCGTGAATTACGAATGATTATGTGAAAATATGCTATGCTTATGAATTTAATTGGATGATATGAATTTATATGCTATGGTAGAATGTTTTATGAGATAAAGCATTCTTATTGAATATATGTTATGGATTTATGCAATTATATAAGAATTATGATTAATTAAATATGATTATGTGGTTTATGAGTGATTTATGAAAATGAATTTATGATAGAATCTTTAATATGGAAAA
Organism: Jatropha podagrica; assembly: GCA_947857235.1. Classification (NCBI taxonomy): domain Eukaryota; kingdom Viridiplantae; phylum Streptophyta; class Magnoliopsida; order Malpighiales; family Euphorbiaceae; genus Jatropha; species Jatropha podagrica. The sequence goes on along the minus strand of CANUEP010075250.1, from coordinate 12,594 downwards.
ATATGATTTTTATAAATAAATGGAGTTTATAAAAGAGAATATTTTTCAGACTGTAATAAAATACTCTATTGTAATTATGACACTAAATGTTTTATTTATGAACACTGACATTTATGAATTATGAAATTAATTAATTATAATAAATACTTTTTTGGCCTTAGACTACTGGGTCTTATGCATGTGAGATGAACACTTGAAAATAAAATTAAAATGGATCAAATTAAAAAAAGAATTAATGGGCTCTTACTGTGGTCTTAGTTGAATAGTTGCTAGAATATGGTTATCTGTGTTTGAAAATAAAGCATGCTATGAGATCTGATTTGGATTGTGCTATGATCATATGCCAGAGACACAAGTGTCTTCAGGATGAGTGGATGCACTCTACTGATTTTGTATTTGTAAGACTTTTTAAGAGTCTACTGTTAAAGGCTGATTAGCTAGTATTATTCTTACTGTTATCAGACACCATTTTGTTAATTGTTCTGCTTCTGTTTCTTCTCAGTCACTGTTAAGGCCCAATTATTTGAATTAATCAGTAAAATATTAATAATAAACATAATGGACAAATTATTGCAACACAAGTTACCAATAGATTAATTTATGCAAATCTATAACATGCAAATTGTGGCAATGAAATCCATATGGTTATATAGTATGTAAATTATCATAAAAATGTGTACATAACCACTCGTACTGTGAGAAACTGTTATAGCACGCAACATCCATACGTATGGCTTGGTTTAGATGTTGAAATTATGTAATATGCTCTTATGTCATGCATGTCTTAATTATAAATGATATATGTATACCGATATTGTGTATGGTTTCAATGAACAATACCTATTTGCTATGTAATGCATATATATTATTGACTACCACTGAGTTTTATACTCAGTGCGATGTTTTTTAAACTTGCGTTGGTTGAAGATTTGTTTATTGTGGATCACGAGTACATGTAACCAGAGAAAGACTTTTATTTTCATATTTGAGTGAATCTTGATTTCGGACTCGTGGCATGTGTTAGGTTTACTATAATGGGAGCATTGGTTTGATTAAGGGGCTTATATTATCTAAACACAATTTTTTCTTTTATTCCTTTAAACTCTTTGAGGATTTTGACTTATTCCATGTGGATTTGAACTTTACTTTGAGATTGGACTTTGATATCTTGGAATTTATTAAAGTTGGTTTTGAGTGTGTTTCCTCTTGAGATTCATTTTATTGAATTGGAATATTAACTGTGTATGTAAAGGACTCCTGATAAATTTATATCACCTTGATAATGTTTTATTAATAGTTTTATTCATTTTTCTTAAGTGGATTTTTAAAGGGAATGCTTGAAATTTTCTAAAGAAATTGTCTAACTTTTCATTAATGTTTAATGGGCTATCACTACTGTATTTAAAGGTTTTAAATTTTTTTTTGAATTTCATAATCGAATTGTTCAGGCAAATTTGGGTTACTAAGACTTTCGTTGTACATTTTAAAGGATTTTTAAACTGAGTATTTAATTACTATGTTATGTTTTCACTGATACTAGTTCTGTACTAATAAGCAAGCATGTATGTGCCTCTGGCATAATGTACAACATCTTCTATTCTGGTCCTTCGAGATTAGAAAGGACGTGTTACATTTAATGGTATTCGAGCTGCTGGTTTACTCGATTCTGGTTTATTTTACATGGTTTTACTATTTCAATTGACTTGTTTTGCTTGACCTATTTGGGAGATTGGGAGTGATTTTTGAAAAGTGAGAATTATATAGTTATTTGCACATGCCATTATTTCAGTTTGGGATGGAACTCTACTCTGATGCAGATCTTGTGATTTGTAGGATTGATATGGTGTCTTTAGGTTCTCAACACGCTAATGATGAGGAGGTTAATAGTTATATTCCTCCTAATGGTGCTGAAGTTGGAGATTCAATAGGTGCACATGCACCAACTGTAGGACCTGCTGTTACTGGTCAAGTGACATAAGGGCAGGATGTGTTACTCCAATGGCTTGCAAATGTTCTCAGGTAGGTTGAAGGTAGGCCCTAGTTTTTTTACCAGTTGTTCCTCGACCTCCTATCAATAAATTGAGTAAGTATGGTGCAATGGATTTCAAAGGCATGAAGGAGGATGATGCTAGTTCTGTGGAGTTCTAGCTAGAAAACACTGAGAGAGTGTTAGAGTAGTTGCAGTGTTCTCCTACTGATAGTTTGATCTATGCTACTTCCCTGCTGAAGGAGGTAGCTTATCACTAGTGGTCTACCACTTCGAAGACAGTTGAGGCTAAATAGAGAACTTGGGATTTCTTTTTTACTACGTTTAAAAAGAAGTATGTGGGCATTTTATACACTGAGCGAAGGAAAGTAGAGTTTCTAGAACTGAAACAGGGCAAGATGACGGTCTTAGAGTATGAGAAAGAATTTCTCCACCTAAGCAAATATGCTTCGAAGCTTATTCCTAATGAAGTAGAGAGATGTTATCAGTTCAGACAAGGATTTCATGATGAGCTTAAGTTTTCATTGATTCCACACCACCACACTCAATTATTTGCTTTAGTGTCTGATGCATTGTAGCTTGAGGAAGTCAAGATTCATTAGGAGGCTAGGAAACAGAGAAGGCATCATAAGAGGTTCCGTAGTGCACCTTTTGGACAAACTTCTGCAGTGCGTACTTCTAGTAAGAGGCATAGAGGACCAGCACCATCAAGGCATAGACAGGTTCAAGGACAAGGACAAAGTCATGTTAGTAGACAAACTCATATCACTTCAGTTGCTAATGCAGGTGATACTATTCATAGTGATATTCCATCTTGTACTTCTTGTGGTAAAAAGCATGGGGGTATTTGTTGGAAAGCTTATGGTGCTTGCTTGAGATATGGTTCTCTTGAGCACATGATAAGAGATTGTCCAAAGACTGTAGTCGGTTATGGTCAATAGTCAATTAGATATAATCTTGCAGCACCCAGAGGTAGGGGTAGAGGTGCAGTTGGCAATAGAGGATAGAGAGGAGCTTTAGAGATAGTTGACAGACATGAGTTTAGGACTCTAGCTAGATTGTATGCTATTAAGGGCAAATAGGATCAAGATACTCCAGATGTTATAGTTGGTACATTTTCTATTCTTGGTACCTCTGTACATGTTTTGGTTGATCCGGGTTCTACTCATACTTATATCTACATGCATCTGGGTATATTGAGCAACTTTTGTGGTGATGTTTTGGATCAGAGTATAAAAGTTACTAATCATTTGGGAGATAGTGTGATACTTCTTCGAGTTTATAAGGATTTTCCTTTGATGATTCACGAACGTGTTCATGGGTGATCTCATCGAATTGCCATTTCGGGAGTTTGATGTGTAACACCCTATCCGGTCCTGTAGGACTAGACAGTGAGTGTCACATTTTGTGTCAGAGACACATGATCGCTTATCATATTTACCTGATTGTTATATAAAAATAAGTATTAATTTAAAACTTATTTGAATATATTATGAGAATATATTTTGAAAACAAATTTAACAAAGAGAAATGATATAATTATTGTTGCATTTAATGTAATTATGGAATACCTAATAATTGAAAAGTTTTGTATTTAGTAATAATCTTTTAAACTTATTTTGCAAACCTTAGTTAATAATACTACATGTAAAATAATTAAATAATTGGGTAAACTATAAATAAAACTTAGAAAGAAATAAATCATGTAATTTATATAAATCCAGTTTGGTATTAAAACATGTCACTTCCAAATATATGATATAAAATACACCTTTGTTACTCAAATAATTAAACAATAAGTAATAGGTTCACTTTAATTATATAAATATCATAAACTTAAAATACATTTATTCCAACTAAAATTTCCTTATACCACATGTCAATTTCATAGTACTTCCATGCTCAAGTCAACTGACATATCCTCCTTCATCTCTAATGCTGGTACTGGAGTTTAAATCATGACTATCCATAATCTTCAACCTACGTATGAAAAATTCTACATGCTGAGTATAAAACTAAGTGGTGCTTATTACATATATTAATTTAAACATAAAATTTAAAAAGATATATTTTAGAAATGGCTTATAGAATTTATGAATAATTAATGCTAAAAACATTTGCAATCAGATTAATCATTATAAATGTCATATCATATATTCCTTACATTATTCTGTATTTTCAGTCAACATAATATTTATTAATCTAAGACCCACATCCATAATACATACCATATTTATATTTAAGTAACAAATTCACATAATATTCTTATTGATACTAACATATAATAACTAGAATCACATAACCGACTTATTAACTTAATTTTTTTACCTCAGAATCATATTTTTTAAAGGGACTCAGATACACTTAGAAGAAATGAAGTAGATAAGATTTCAGAGATATCAGAAGTAGAGATGTGGGCTGTGGAAGCGCCACTGTGGCCTATGAAAGCACCACCCACCAATCACACAATCGTGGCCTATGAAAGCACCACCGTGGCCTGTGAAAGCACTATCATAAACAATAAGTGTGTCCGCCTATTTATAAGAGCTGATAACCCTAGCATATGATCATAGCTTTCACTTAACAAAATGGGCTGATAACCCCAGCATGCTCATCACTTAGAATATATCAAATCGTACAACAAATTCACTCTAAGTGTATTGAGTCCAAAACTTATTTTCTTATTATTTCATAACGCTTCTTACATAACTCATTTCCCATATACGATACACATACTCAAACAATCATTAAATTGCTGTTTTTAACATAAGAGCTGTACATAAACTTATGCTATATTAATTTATTTATAAGTTTACTTTTTATTGCATTTCATTAATTAGATGTAGATCACTAATTTACAGCTCATTTATAATTAACAAAATTTCGGCAGCATTTCCTCTATAAATGGGACTTTCACCATTATCAAAAATGCACAATAAACATCAATTCACAGCCCAATCCACGGGCAGTCATTAACAATATTTTACCGTCCTCCATTTAACAAGATCATTTACAACTTATAATTATCATTCAAAATCATAATTTAGCTTACATAATCAAACATATATATAATCATATATATAACAATACACCATTAATATTTAACTTCCAAGTAAATTCATAATAATAATCAAACTCAAATCAATTTATTTAATAATGAAATTTACTAGTCCTTGCTACATGGACTAAATTCAAGTTTGATTCCTAATTCAACCCAAGGCAAAAAATACATTTCTAAGCACTACAATCTTCATTTTAAATTTAATTTACTCAACCTTACCTAGCCATCAAACATGTAATAAATTTCAATTTGTGAACCATTAAACTCGATTAATTTCATATTAACATATTTCATAATTATATTTTATAGATTTCATAAATATTTAAATTAATATATAAAATAAGCACTAACCTCTGGATGCAAATTCTAATTACACGGTTGCATTCACCGCGTTGAGGAGAGGATTTTGCCTCTCAAGTGTCTCACCGGCGCTGCCGCCGGAGTTGCCATATACGGTGGTCGGAGACTAATTTTTTTTTCCAGAAATTAATGGACCTAACATCAAAATATTCGGATTCTTACATAGAACTCAATTCCCAACAAAATTTTATCATTTAATGTCTAATTTATCAAAATACCAAATTTATACAAATCAAAACCTAACTCTAAATCTTTGGTAAATAACTTAATTTAATGAAAAATAGTTGAATCAAAGGTGGTTAGGGGTGATAATGGACTGGCCTGAGTAGAGGGAACCCGCCGGCAACAACCAAGCTCGCCGAAAAATGGAAAAAACCCGCTGCTGTCAAGAGGCAGCAGTGTCGCGCGGTGGGGGTAGGGGGGGGGGAGAAGCTTGTCCCCGTTGCTGGAGACCTGACCAGTGTGAGAGGGCGACGGAACCATGATCGACGACGCCAGTAGGATCATTCGCCATCTCTGCCTCATTGTGGGTGGTCGGAACGAAAGGGGAAAGGGAGAGAGGTAGTGTCGGGATGAAAGAGGAACGGGGAAAAGGGCTGTGTAAAATTTTTTTTATTTTTTATTTTTGGTTCCTTTCTTTTGTTATTATTATTTTAAATTGTCTTATATTCCAAATTTTAACCCTTGTATGGTTATATATATACACACTTTCACTTATTTTATCATAACATAGAATAGCAATTGACACTACCTTATTTTTTTCAAATATACATTGTTAATAAACAATACAAATAATTATTCAAAATTCCTATTTGACAAATATTTACAAGTAATAACAAATATAATACTATTTTCTTTATTATTTTTTTTATAGTTAAATAGTACTACATTATTCAAGCAAACTCAATTTTCTAATTGTTAAAAGAATAAAATCGTATAATATAAATTTAAAAAATTATCAGGTAAGGAATTTTTCCGGTGTTATTTAGTGTCCAAAAATTGGGATGTTACATGATGTCATACTGGGCATGGACTGGTTGTCAAGACATGAAGTAGTCGTTGACTGTAGGTGTAAAAGGATCACACTGTAGACACCTTCGGGTGAGAAGATTGTATTTGTGAGTGAGAGGGCAGACTTTTACTCTAATGTGATCTCAACTATTACAGCTACGAAGTTGATTTAATGGGGTTGTGAGGCTTTCTTAGCCTGTTTGCTTGAACTGAAGAAAGAGAATCCTAGTGTGCAAGATGTACCTACCATTCAGGACTTTCTAGATGTGTTTCTAGACAACTTACATAGATTGGATCTGGACAAAGAGGTAGAATTCAGCATTGAGGTAATTCCCGGTACTGCTCCGATATCTATTGCTCCATATCGGATGACACCTGTAGAATTGAAAGAGTTGAAAACTCAAATTCAAGAATTGCTTGATCGAGGGTTTATTCATCCTAGTGTTTCCCCTTGGGGTGCACCTGTTCTTTTTATCAAGAAGAAAGATGGATCCATGAGGCTGTGTATTGAGTACAGACAACTAAATAGGACAATCGTGAAGAATAAATATCTGTTACCTCAGATTGATGATCCGTTTGACCAGCTTAGAGAAGCATGTGTCTTTTTAAATATAGACTTAAGGTCTGGGTATCATTAGCTTAGAGTGAAGGAGTCAAATGTACCTAAGATTGCTTTTCAGACTCGGTGTGGGCATTATAAGTTTTTGGTAATGCCATTTGGGTTAGCTAATGCTCCTACTGTGTTTATGGATATGATGAATTGGGTATTTCACCCTTACCTTGACCGATTTGTTGTGGTATTCATTGATGATATCCTAGTGTACTCAAGGAGTAAGGCTGAACATGACCAACATCTGAGAATAGTACTGCAAACTCTAAGGGAGAAGCAGTTTTATGCTAAATTCAGTAAATGTGACTTCTGGTTGACTGAAATAGCATTTCTGGGTTATATCATATCAGCTGAGGGTATCAAAGTAGATTCGAAGAAAGTTGAAGCAGTGGTTGACGAGAAACTGCCAAAAAATTTCACAGAGATAAGAAATTTCTTGGGTTTGGCAGGCTATTAAAAGCAATTTGTCAAGGGGTTTTCTCTTATTGCTGGTCCTATGAAAAGATTATTTTGGAAAGATGTCAAATTCGAATAGAATGAGAAGTGTCAGACCAGCTTTGACAAATTGAAGAAGATGTTGACCGAAGCTCCAGTTTCGATCTAGCCTGAATCAGGTAAGATTTATGATCTATACAGTGATGCTTCACACAACGGACTTGGTTGTGTACTTTTGCAGGAAGGGCAGGTAGTTGCTTATGCATCAAGGCAGCTTAAGCCACATAAGAAGAACTATCCAACTCATGACTTGGAATTGGTAGCTATTGTCTTTCCTTTGAAGATTTGGAGGCATTATCTATATGGTGAGAAATGTAGGCTCTTTATTGATCATAAGAGTCTGAAATATCTGCTTACCCAAAAGGAGTTGAATCTGAGGCAGAGAAAATGGGTTGAACTGCTAAAGGATTATGACTTCACTATTGACTATCATCTAGGTAAGGCAAAAGTTGTAATACCCCCTTTTCGACCTCGCAAGGCCAGACAAGAGGTGTCACATTCTGTGCCAGAGGCACGTACCAACTTGCTTATTAGTGCAGATCTAGCACGATGAAACAAGAAAAATAATCCAAACAATTTATTATTTCGAATAAATAAACACGCAGCGAAGTTTTGTAAACCATAACTTATTTTAAACAGTTAAATTATAAAAGTTTAGAAAAATTAATTTAAATCTTTCAAAGCAATAGTGGTAGCCCATCAAACAGTTCTAAAATATTTTAGGCAATTCCTAGAGAAAACAATAAGAATGTCCTTTGAAAATACCATTTAAGAAATGATTAAACCTATTAATAAAATTTTCCAACGTAACAACGAAAATCACGAAATCCTTTATAACATTTAATGTTCCATTACAAAAAAAAAAAAAAAGAATTAAAAGAAACCATTCTCAAATCCAACATTTATAAATCCAAAAATGTCAAAAGTTCAATCTCAAAATCAGAGACCAAGTCTATGTGGAACAACTCAAAATCCTTACAAAGTTCAAGAAATAAAATCAAACGTACTGAAATAGATAAGTTTCAAGCCCCACATAGCAAACCAATGCTCTCTTTATTCCAAATCTAACACATGCCATGAGTTTATAGTTTAGACTCACATTCTAGGCTGGAGGTAGAAGATCTTCTCTCTGGACACAGGTACTCGAGATCCACAGCCAATGAACTTCAACCTATGTGAGTTAAAAACATCGCGCTGAGTATGAAACTCAGTGGTACTCAACAATATGTATATGCATTCACATAGCATAGAAGTATGGTCCATTGAAACCATACACAATATCGAAACATCATGTACCATAACAAATCACATTCCCATTCTATATCTCTAAGCAACACTTACAGTATAAACACATCCAAGTTTGCAACTCAAGAACACACTTCAATCAAGAACCCACTTACAATATAAACACTTACAGTATTAACCATTACAGTTGTGCTAATCATATCATATTCATTAGTCCAGATATTTGGGCCTTAACAGTGACTCAGATAAAATAAAAGTAGAATATGTAACAGTACAGTGTCTGATAACCGTCAGACTAATACTGGCTAGTTAGCCTTTTAACAGTAGACTTATAAAGTCTTTCAGATACAGAGTCAGTAGAGTGCGTCCACTCATCCTAAAGACACCCACATGTTTGGCATATGATCATAGCGCAATCTAAATCAGAATTCATAGCATGCTTTATTTTCAGAAATAGATAACCATATTCTAGCAACTATTCAACCAAGACCACAGTAAGAGCCCATTAATTCTTTTTAAGTCAATTCAGATTAAATCAACTTCCAATTAACATCCACAATCAAAATGTCGAGCAATACACATAACAAGTAAGCGTATCTGATTGCAACCTGCTCATTAATCATAGAAGCTCATAAGCTTCATGTAAATCCAACACATCCATACTTATACATTTTCACAAGTATTAATAGTTCCACATTCATAAAATATATTGCTCAAGTAGTTTAATTGAGATCGCAACAACGCACAAACATCTTAGTCCAATGTTATTCACGATGTCAAGTAAGTAAGCATACCTTGTGCATAGCATTAAGCTTTCCAAAGCATAATACCCATTTGGTATAACCAAGTCATAAGCACACACTCCATTCATGGTAGTACATAGGTCAAGAAAGTCATCACAGTAACAAAATTGTAGGATAACATCTATCCACACATTATACTACGCAACCAAGCACAACATCATACATCAAGTGTAGTTCATGCAATCTATAAAAATCAAGTCAAACATAGGTAGGAACCTGGTTCGACGATCCTAAAACACTAGGGTATATGCTCCCTTCCTAAGGTGGTCATACATTTATCTCAAACTAGCATATAGTCACACATTGGTTCATTCAATTGCACATTCATACATCATTTAGGCTTAATACATGTATATTTACCTAACTAGTCACCATAAAACAAGGTATTTTAACTTATAACATATGGAAGAACAATCAGTCCCACCTTAGCTAAGTTCATTCCAACATATAATCATGATACATACCTTATTCATTTCTCTTAAATGTTTCTATGAGATTTTAGAAAGAAAACCACATAAAAAATACATTAGGTATGCATTTAGAGTGTTTAGGCATCATTAGAAGGTAAAAAACACAAGCTAGTATAGTGAGAGTCAGAAGAGTCTACGGCCAGGTCGTGTTCTCTGCCATGGCCGTGTCAGCAGGCCACGTCTCACAAGTCAAAAGCCTACATGGCCTAGATGTGTCAGGCAACATGGCCATATAATCAGTTTTGTGGCCGTGTCAGCAAGCCACGTCTCACAAGTTAGAAGACTACATGACCTGGGTGTGTCAGGCAACATGGCTATGTAATCAGTGTTTTCCAGTTACAAGATTTCACTCTTTTAAAGCCTCTAACATGCCAAATCAATTCATCCTCATAAGAATCAAAGATTAACAAATAAAACTACATTCAAGCATAGCAAATAAGAGTAAAAGAGCTTAAAGAGAACTAATGTAACATTCATAACACTAACTTCAATTAACTCAACCAAATTCATAAAATCCCCCAAAATGTACTCATGATCACAAAAACATAAACATCACTCAAAGAAATTCAATTGGGCATATTCTTGTAGAGCACTAACCTCAAACCTCACAATAGCAAACCAAATGTTCTACAATTATGCCTTCCCTTTGCCCTTATAAACCTTAGAAGCTTCACCCTTCTCTATGGGCATGAAAAGCAAAAACAAAACATAGACACCAACCATTAAGGATTTGAAATCTCCTAAAAATAATGACTCCAATAACATAATCAATTTAGAGAACAACATACGGATTGCAAAACAAAAACTTACCTTGATTACGGAATGCCTTATGTGATCACAGCCTAATTGCACCTTAATTTTCTAACTTCAATCACTATTCTAATGTTACGATTCTCAATTTCATATGATTGTAGATTCCAATGGTTAAAAAATCACAAGAATAGAAGAAGATCTGTCTTTCTCTTTTTTTTCCTTTCTCTCTTATGCGTGTGTGTGAATAGGGCAACACTCTCTTTTCAAAAGAGGCTGTCGATCACTCTTTTAAATTTTAGTTTAAAATATATTTTTTTTTCTTTTTTTTTTCATTTCTTTTAAAAAAAACACAAAATGGCCCATAATTAAACAAGCCCACTTATTTTAAAATCCATTTAATAAAATACACATAAATGAAATACCATTGATACAATTAAAACTATACTTTAACAAATAATTCCTTAAATAATAAATGAGTAACAATAATAATCAATAAATCTTGTTTGAAAATCAAATCCCAATAATTGATAACAAATACCAAATTAATTATTTTATTTCCCAAATCAAATCAATTTAGGAAAAATATTTTAAAATCAATTTAATACCATTTTCTCTCCAATTCCAAATATCTAGGTGCAACTAGAACCGTGTCACATTAAATTCCATAACTAGGCTTCCTAAGGCACAACTTCCCAATTTGCAATCTAGAAACCTTTAAATGCACGTATAATCAAACAAATAACATGAAACGCATGAATCACAATCCAGACAAAATAACTATGAAAATAACTTATCTAAATTTTTAGTACCAATTAGCAATCCAGTAGTCATTATTCATAATTCCATAAATCAGGGCGTTACAACTCTTTCCCCCTTAAGAAAATTTCATCCTTGAAATTTACCTGAGTAAAATAGGTGAGGATGTTGAGCTCGCATGATCTCTTCGCTCTCCCAAGTAGCTTCTTCTGTTTTATGGTTCCACCACAAGACTTTAATAAGAGGAACTTTCTTGCTTCTCGATTCCTTAACTTCTCTTGCCAAGATTTTTACCAGTTCTTCCTCATAAGTCATGTCGGGCTAAATGATAACCGATTCGGCCGCTATCACATGTGAAGGATTCGACCTATATTTCCTCAACATCGACACATGGAAGACATTATAGATCTTGTCCAAATCTAGAGGTAAAGCTAGTTGGTATGCCAATGGACCCATATGCTCTATGATCTTATATAGGCTAATGAATGTAGGACCAAGCTTCCCTTTCCTTTTGAACCTCAGCACTTTCTTCAATGGTGATACTTTGAGGAATACTTTATCACCAACTACATACTCGATGTCTTTACTCCTCAAATCTGCATAAGATTTTTGACGTCAGATGCAGCTTTTAATCTATTCCTAATAATCATTACCTTCTGTGAACACTCAATTTTTTCAGGCTCAAAAGCCTATTTTCCCGGACTGCAAACAGCCCGGCCGGACCAAAGACCATTTTGGAAGTTCATCGAAAGTATGCCAATATGGTACTTGAAACGTCTGAAAAATTACGAGGATCGCAGAACTGGTCCCGAAATATTTTTTGGAGGTCCGGAACTCCCGAAAAAGCCTCCGGAAGTGAAAAAGAGAGAAAGGATGGGACACGCCCGCCGTCCACGGCGGTCGCCCGCCCTCGGGTCCGTTTTTCGCCTATAAAAAGAGGCTCCGGGCTCAGTTCTCAGTACAGTCTGTGTTGACGGACATTCCCTTTCTCCCTTACGCTCCTTGCGATTCTTTTACTGCTTTTCTGCATTTTTAGTTTCTGC
>CANUEP010075204.1:0-12553 GCA_947857235.1 Jatropha podagrica | reverse complement strand
AAACAATCTATTTCACCTCATCCCTCTGCTTTATTCATTCATATAACTATTCTCTCCCCCTCTTTATTATATTTTCTCTCATATTTTGGTTCAAATTTTCTTGGAAAATGGAAGAAAATTAAAAGGTTATCCAGATATTTTCTAAAGAAAGAGATAAAAGATAATAGAAAGAGAGGTGGATGAAGTAGTGTTTAGGTGAGATATCATTTACTGAGAAAAAATGATCCATTTTATTTTTCCAATAAGAAATTACCGCTAAAACCAAGTGACTGAAAAATTGGCGAAGTTCAAACACCTTGAATATAATTATCCCCATTTGAATATAATATCATATTGGGCCAAGCATTCTATCAGAAAAATTGAGACTCAAGTAGTATAGTTATCTCTATAGTTGTGAAATGGGCGCCTGAGCCAAAAATAATTATCCTGAATTTGAACATACAATCATATTGGATAAAGAATTCAATCAGGAAAAGGTCCATTTCTGATTCCAAGCTCCATGTGCGTGCATTATCAAAAGCTAACAAGTGAAGCAAATGTCAAAAATAAATTTCCAAGAAAACCTCTTTGTTTGTTATAACAAACCTGTGAGATGATTTGAATTTAAATGGCGGCCCTTCATAGAAATTCACCAAAAAATCCTCTCCACATGTCGCTATCCGAAATGGTCTTGTTGGCTTAAACGCGCAGCTTAGGACTCGCCTTGAATGCCCATCAAATTCTCCTACATTAGTTCCTGAATCCCACCTATTCAACAAACAAAAATAACAATACTAGAACTAAAAAAAAATCATAATTTACTATAGTTAGGAACAGCAACAATAGAAACTCAAATTTCAAGTACTAACATGAAAGCCCGCACTAGCGATTTGCCCTTTCCATCACCACACGCCACAATCCTCAATCCATCAGGCGACCACTGCAGATCGTCGATCCGGCCAGATAAAACCTTGAATTCCTTCTTCAAGACATGGTCATTGTAAGCCCCCCAAATCCTGATAGTTCCGGAGACATCAGCAGAGGCGATCCACTCGCCATTAGGCGAGTAGCGAGCGACTGTAGCTTGATAACCATGTTCGCCGTAGACGGATACGTCGAGAGGATTGTCGAGGTTGAGGATTAGGACTGATCGGTTATTAGTGTAGAGAATGGAATTGGCTTTTGGATTCCCGGAAATTAGAATTCCACGGCCGCGTTCCGTTGTTGGAACGCAAGCGTAGGTTTCTGTCAGTTCTGGCATTGTACTTTTTCTTGTATAGCTTGGAACGGTGACTTGAGATTTGGAGAGAGTATGAAAAAGGGAAACTGGAAATGGGAACTGATGATTTTGGAAGGATTTGGATTTTATATTTGAAGATGTGAAGTGCACGAAGTGGCGAAGTTGATCAGCTGGGCTTTAGACTGGAAAGAGATTTGACTGTGTTAATACTCCGAACACATATAAGTCCAGCAGGCTTAGAACTAATTGATACAGTTGGTAGCTGATTACAGGCGATTGGCATCAATAATTAATAGAACTCTCAAACACCGTTAGCTTCCATCGCTACATTTTGAAGGTTTTTTCCGCAAGTCGAATAAAAATGTCATTTTTGCATGTCAATAGCATGTACTGTGATACTTATCACATCTAAAAAATTAAAATTTTCAAAATACTTGTTACATTTGTGATTTCAAAAAATAATAAATATTTTTTTTTCAAGTTGACTCTTTGTATATGACTAATAATTAATATTTTAATTTAACATTTTTCTTAGAGAATTAATATTAAATGAAGGATAATATAGTCAATTTATCTAATAATTTATTATAATTTAAACAAATTTAATAATTTCCTTAAGAAATGTGATATTACAAATGTGATAAGTAATATAAAACAAAAATAATAGTTTGTAATAATTTGAATCAATTCATTAAATTTTCAAAATTAGCTTTCTTTTATGGTTTTTACATTCATAGAAAATCTAAATTTATGAGTGCTATCGTTTAACTAGAAGTTTTATTCATCTCATAATGGCTTCTAGAAGGTGATATATTAGATTTAGAGGCAACCGTTGAAGACATAGATGCTAATTTTATTGAAATGAAGTATGGTGAAATGAAGATTGAAAATTGTGATGATATACTATTTTTTGTTTAATATGTGAAAAAATAGCTATTTGATTGCTGTGAAGAGTATTGATGTGGGGTTTGGGGGCTCTTGGATATGGGGTTGGTAATATAACTTCTATGAATAAGCATGGTTAGAGTAGTTGTAGTAGGAGAAAGACAACACACACATGTGCACGCACAGACACATATATCCAAAACATGGGATAGTTTTTTTGGAGTTGAAAATGTTGAGGTTAGAGTAAGAGAGTAGTAGAGATGATAACATAAAGGGTAGAGGCACTAGTTGGGTTATTAGAGAAAGAAGGGCCAAAGTCAGTATGAGGAGTAGCGGTTCTCGATGGAGGGAAGGCTCTTAGGCACAAGTGGGAGGGATTTTTTTTTTCCTTGGGCTGGGTTAGAAACATAGAAATATGGCCTAAGAGTCGACTTAATGGTGCCATAGAAGATGGGCCACCTCTATCCCAAATCCAAACACTTTCCCAAGTTGTAAATCGAATCTCATCTTAATCCAATTAATAAAACCAACAAAAGAGATACAAATTTAGAGCCAGAAATCAAAATCCCATTCCAAGAGAGTCTGGGCATGATGATGAAAATAGAAGTAATGATGATGAATATAAAGAAAGTGAGGAGGGATATGCATGGTCTAGCATTAGTGATGAAATAATAGATAAAAGTAGAAATGAAAATGCTTGTGATTCAAACTAAGAAAGTAGGGGATAATTAGATGTTGTAGACAATGATGCATCGAGTAATATGCCATAGCTGTGGATGGCTATATGATAAGCAGTGTTAGAATCTTGTAATTATTGGAGTAGATTGTGCATATATTAGAAGGATATTAGGAGATTATTTTCCTTTTTCGAACTATTTTCTGTGTATTATATAAACCCTAAACCGTATATGAAAATTTATCAAGCCAATTTCTTGTTGCAAAACTTCTTCTCTCTTTCACATGGTATCAGAGCCTATAGTGGTCTGATTATTTTTTCTCTCCTTATTTTTGCAAATTCTCCTGTTTCCACACAAAAAAACCCGACTTCAATTCTGACCTATTACGGTAACCTTACTACCGCTTTGAAATCACCAATATTCCGAAGGAGTTGGATCTCACAGTCACTGGAGATCAGTTCCCCAGCTTCCGGAGACCTAGGACCCAAAATTTCATCTTTGGAAACCTCACCGTTGACCGCTACGCGCTGCCGCAAGGGCGCGTGAGCCCTTTTCCGACGACCTCTCCTTCAACGGCCACCTCCGACCGGTTCGCTTGAGTCCGACCATCTCTTTTCTGGTCACCCCCTGCACTGTCTCTCTCTCTTAAGGTATTCATAGCCCTTTTTATCCCTATTCAGGTACAAAACCTTCTCCTGAATTCAAAAAATAAAAAACATGACTGACAGTACTCTAATTAAACCACTCTTCTCTAATCCACCTATTATCACTACTGTGAAGCTTCTAGGCAGTAGTAATTATGTTTTTTGATCGTTTTCTGTTGAATGATGGTTTATGGGATAAGGGTATGATGATCATTTAAGTAAAATAGCTGTTGATATTTCAGAAAAAGATAGGACGACATGGTCTAAAATTGATGCACAATTGTATAGTTTGTTATGGCATTCTCTTAAGCTTAAGTTGCTTCCCTTTTTTTAATCTTGCAAAACCTGTTGTAAGGTGTGGACCAAAGCCAAGACACTATATACCAATGATATACAATGAATATATAAAGTGGTGTCTGATATTGTTAACTTGCAACAAAATCAGTAGGATATGGCTAGTTATCTTGGACAAGTTGAGACCTTACTTGACGAATTGAATTCCCTTATGCCTTTCTCAGAAAGTACTGCTATATAAGAACAACAAAGAAATAAATTCTTTATGGTTTTGGCACTCATAGGTCTTCGACCTGATCTTAGTTCAATCCAAGATCAAATATTGACAGGTTCTGTAATTCCCACCTTGGAGGATGTCTCTGCTCGTCTCCTTCGCATCTCTGTAACCCTAGCTTCATCACAAAATATGGGAGCATCTGTATTTGCGGTTCAGAATAATAGTCAAAAGTGGAAAGGTACCAAATCCAAACACTGTACTCATTGTGACAAGTCTGGTCATACTCGAGAAAGTTGTTGGAAATTGCATGGTAAACCATCACAGAATCATTCTTTCAACGCTGGCAAATCTGTTGCTCACTTGGCTCAGAATACTGGTGCTGGACTTCTGCCATTACCTGATCAAGCATTTGGTGTTATTACCTTATCTGGGACAGACTATAGTGAGTATTTACAATTTTAGACAACTAAACAACAAGCTAAACAACAATCATCTACCATCTCTCAGTCTGGTAATTCAGTCGTTTGTCTATCCAAATCCACTGTTCCTGATCCTTGGGTGCTTGATCCTAGTGCTTCTGATCACATCTCTGGTAATGAAACTCTTTTCTCTACTCTCTCTGTTCCTTCAAACACATCTATTGTCACTTTAGCCAATGGTTCTCAAACTATAATTAAAGGAATTGGAGAAGCACAACCTCTTCCCTCAGTTACTCTAACCTCAGTACTATTTAATTACTTTGTCACTTTTATTGATGACTATTCTTGATGTACTTGGTTGTTTCTTATAAATAATCATTCAGAATTATTTTCTATTTTCCAAACTTTGTGTGCTGAAATTCGTAATCAATTTGGACTTTCCATTAAATATTACATAGTGATCATGCCAGAGAGTATTTTTCTCACCTTTTTAGTCAATTTATGTCTTCTCAGGGAATAATGCATCAATCTTCATGTGCTCATACTCCTCAGCAGAATGGAGTTGCTAAAAAAAAGAATAGGCACCTCATTGAAACAGCTCATACCCTACTTATTAGTAATAATGTGCCATTATGTTTTTAGGGGGATGCCACTCTTATTGCCTGTTTCCTCATTAATCGCATGCCTTCTTCTGTTCTGAATAATTAGAGTCCTCACTCTATTATTTTTCCAAATCAGAATTCTCATAGTCTTTCTCTCTGAGTTTTTAGTTGTACCTGTTTTGTTTATGATCATACTCTAGGAAAAGACAAACTTCAACTAATTTATTTATGATCATACTCCAGGAAAAGACAAACTTCAACCAAAATCAGTCAAGTATATCTTCTTAGGGTATTCTTGTCTCCAAAAAGGATACAAATGTTATGATCCGATCACTCATAAATACTTTGTCGTTGCTAATATGACATTTTTTTAGACTTCTCCGTATTTTTCACAACGCACGGTTAAGGAGGATCCTACTTCTGTGACTCTTCCTGTCCCTACTCTTCCTCTTCCTGTCCCTACTCTTCCTCTTCCTGGTCCAACCACTACTCACTCGCCCTCTCCAAGTCTATTCACGTTGACCTTTGCAGATTGACCCTCCTACTAATTCTATTCATGATGCAGGTACATTACTCGGTGACTCATCTCCTATACCGATATCACCTCCACCGGTCATGCCATTAGCAGAGGTAGCTCCACTTCCCATTGCCATCCGTAAAAGTATTCGTTCCACACAGAATCCATACCCCATTTATAATTTTTTGAGCTATCATCGTTTATCTCCTTCAAATTATGCTTTTGTTTCCTTCTTGTCTAATGTCCCTATACTTAAGACTGTGAGTGAAGCATTATCACATCCAGGGTGGAGTCAGGCTATGGTGGAAGAGATGACTGCAATTCATTCCAATGGAACTTGGGATCTTATTCCATTACCTACTGGCAAAAGTATTGTTGGTTGTCGTTGGGTTTATACTGTCAAGGTTGGTCCAGATGGCAAAATTGATCGTCTTAAAGCTCGTCTTGTTGCTAAGGGATACACTCAGATCTATGGCCTTGATTGTAGTGACACCTTCTCTCCTGTGGCTAAGATTGCATCTGTCCATCTTCTTATATCTCTAGCAACTATAAATCATTGGTCCCTTCATTAGCTTGACATCAAGAATGCCTTTTTACATGGGGAGTTAGCCGAGGAAGTTTATATGGAGCAACCACTTGGTTTTGTTGCTCAGGGTGAGTCTGGCTTTGTGTGTCATTTACGTCGATCTCTGTATGGTTTAAAGCAATCTCGTATGGCATGGTTTGGAAGATTCAGTGTTGTTGTGAAATAATTTGGGATGAACCGGAGTGAAGCTGATCATTCAGTATTTTATAGACATGGAGATGGAGATCATAGCAAGTGTATCTACCTAGTGGTCTATGTTGATGACATAGTGATAACAGGTAATGATCATCAAGGGATTTCTTAGCTCAAACAGCATTTGTTTAGCCAATTTCAAACTAAAGATTTAGGAAATCTTAAGTATTTCTTGGGGATCGAAGTAGTTCAATCTAAGACAGGTATATGCATCTCTCAGAGGAAATATGCGCTGGATATGCTAGAAGAAATTGGCATGCTAAATTATAAACATGTGTATACTCCCGTGGACCTAAATGTTAGACTTATTTCTGAACAGGGGGAGTTATTAGAAGATCCTGGTAGATATCGCAGATTGGTTGGTAAGCTAAACTATCTTACAATCACACGACCTGACATATCTTTTGTAGTAAGCGTGGTTAGCCAATTTTTTCAATCTCCATGTGATAGCCATTGGGATGCAGTGATTCGTATTCTGAGATATATTAAGGGAACTCCTAGCCAAAGCTTGTTGTATGAAGATAAGGGTCACTCACAAATTGTTGGATATTTTGATGCAGACTGGACAGGTTCTCCCTCTGATTAGCAGCCTACTTCAGGATATTGTGTTCTGATTGGAGGAAATTTGATATCTTAGAAGAGTAAAAAGCAAACTATTGTAGCTAGATCAAGTGCAGAAGCAAAATACCGAGCCATGGCACTAGCTACGTGTAAACTTATTTGGCTAAAACAACTTCTTTAAGAATTGAAATATGGAGAAATTAAAAAGATGAAGTTAATCTGTGATAACCAAACAGCACTTCACATTGCCTCTAAACCAGTGTTTCACGAAAGGACAAAACATATAGAGATAGATTGTCATTTCATCAGACAGAATATTGAATCAGGATGTATTTCTACCTCTTTTGTTAGTTCGAACGATCAGTTAGCAGATATACTTACAAAATCTCTTAGAGGTCATCGTATTGAATACATTTGTAACAAGCTAAGAGCATATGACATGTACGCTCCAGTTTGAGGGGGAGTGTTAGAATCTTGTAATTATTGGGATAGATTGCGCATATATTAGAAGGATACTAGAAGATTATTAGGAGATATTATGAGATTATTTTGCTTTTTTGAACTATTTTCTGTGTATTATATATACCATAAACCGTATATGAAAATTTATGAATCCAATTGCTTGTTTCAAAACTTCTTCTTCTCTTTTTCACAAACTCAATTACAAAAAAATCAAGAATATCTTAAAATAATTTATTATAATAATAATAAAACACTAATGTCTAAGTTTAATTAGGAATCCTAATAGTTTTTAATATTTAAACTCAACTAGGAAGAAGAAACATTTTAACGGTAAAATAAATAAAAATAACCTAGAAATTTATTAATATGGTAATTTTAACTCAATTAGAAATCCTAATATTAAATTAATTACAAATCCTAATCCTAATATTATTGAGAAGGATAAATATTTTGCTCAGTTAGGATATTGATCTCTCAAGTTTAGAGTACGAATATTTAAAACAAACATATATACACGAGCGCGCGCACATACAAAATTACCATAACAAAAGCTTCATTCTGATTGAAAAAGTTTAGGCATTGAATGAACTTCAAGTAGCCCCAGATTTAAAACTTTACAGGAATTTTGTGAAGGCAACAAAGTATAAGCATACAAACAAAAAATGCACCTGAATTATAAGAGGCACCAAATCAGGATCACTCATGCTCAGGTCAATCCGTTCATCCATTCTCAGTTTACTTCCGTTAAAGCCAAAAAGCCTACAACATAAAGGATGGGCAAGTATCATGTATATTCTTTGAATACTTTCAAATATTTCACGTTTATTCATGGACAAAAACTTTAACGAATAAAAAATGAGCAACAATAAACACCTCACTGTTCATACTATAACAGCAAAAAGGAAAATGACAGCAGAATGTAACTACCAAGATCACAGATTAGCATAAGCTTCAAATGCATATAAGCTGCCATATGAAAGAGACAAAATACAAATGACAAATAGAAATTGAAAAACAAATCATGTGACACGCATATGATATGACACAACTAATAATGTTTTATGAAATTATGATAGCGTAATTGTAAGTCACACCATATCCAAATCTACTCATGTTATGGAAATGGTCCAAGGACATTAGATCCTAGTCAAGGTTTGCAGAGTTCCCCCAAAAACTCAGCGAAATTTTGACAACTCAAATGTCATTTGTATGAGGTGTTCTCAACGTTTTCAGACCCAAACTGGCCCAGCCCGGCCAATGCAGCTGCATTAACTAGTAAGCAGACAGTAGCAAGTCTGGTCCACATGATACCCATTTACTCGCGGGCTCATTTTTTACTCATTGAACAAGTCAGTCACCTGGTGAACTGGTCAAACTGGACCTATTGTAAATGTGTAAAGCAGTTCAACTGCATCCTCGTTTTTAAAATACTAGATTTGGGCCTTAATCATTGAATAGCTGCATATGTTTTGACCACCTTTACAGAACACTAGATGTTATATTTCCAGTGAAAGATAACATACATATACTCAAAATACTCTCATTTATTTTCTTTCTGTAACATCAGAATTACATTTGTCTACAGTAAAAAAAGTATTTTTTTACTTTGTACTAATAAATTTCATAACATTGAATTTATTGTGATTTAAAATTTCATTCTTCTATCAGCATTATTATGTTAAAAAGTTCTAATTATAATTAAAATTATTAATTATTTACTAAAAGAAATATACTGATACTCAATGGAGTTATTTTAATCATTTAATAAAGTGTTGTAAAATTTAATTAATTAGAAAATATATTAATCAAATTTCTCATCTCTAATAAATTATTTACTAATTTTTATATTTTATATAATTCAAAAATATTTTATCACTTTATGGTTATTGATACTTATTGATTAATTTATATATTATATAATTTGAATAAATGCCAGTTCAATCGCAGTTTGACCCCAGTTCAATATCTAATCCTTGACCCTCTGCCTTTAGTGGTTCAAAGGTCATGCAGGGATTGAAAACTTGGAGCTTTACATTTTTTTTTTTTTTTAAATTCAAATACAGCTTAGAGAATTATTCTGGGAAAAGACATCATAGGCTGGCAAGAGACATGTAGATGTAAAATAAGGGATAATCATACTTGTCAACAGCTGTGAAGGGAGAAACATCTTCGT
Organism: Jatropha podagrica; assembly: GCA_947857235.1. Taxonomy (NCBI): domain Eukaryota; kingdom Viridiplantae; phylum Streptophyta; class Magnoliopsida; order Malpighiales; family Euphorbiaceae; genus Jatropha; species Jatropha podagrica. Next base: position 3,105 of record CANUEP010075204.1, on the reverse strand, counting down.
CCTTTGCACTGCTAAGAAGGCGCTGTCTAACATCATCATACTTAATGACTGACATGGACAGACTCATATATTGCAAATGGTTTAGAGCCATGCGCATGTCTCCATTCACTCTTTCTGCAAGTTCCTCGAGTGCGATCTAGAAAAAGAACAAAAGAAGGGAACGTTTATGCAAATTGGTTAGCTATTAACATTCAACAAGATGACTGCAAGTAAGCATATGACAAAGAAAAGTATTGGAGAAGTTACAATAAAACTCTGTTGATGATCCATAAAGAAAATTTAATCAACAGGAGAGACTATGTAATATAAAGGGGCAGCAAGGAATCCAGTTCCCATAGAATTAATTCCATTTCACTATAATTTAAAAAAGCTGGTGCAGAAATACATGTTTTATACTCTTATATAACACCATGAAATTAATACTATCCAAAAACAATCACAGGGATAATGAAGCACTTTATTACATGTGTAATTGTCATCATGTATTCCTTATTCAACCAAAGTGAGGCAACAAATCAATCATTGTATCAAGAAACAATTTTGTTTTGTTAATGCTAACAAATAATTTGGAGGCTTCAAATGCCATGAGTATGATACGTATTCATTAATAGAGACCATCCACACAAGATAAATACAAACTCCAAATGAAGAAATGCACTGAAACTTAAAAGGAGTTACCTCATTAACTTGAAGGCGTTCTGCATTTGCAACTTGCATTAACCTCTTTGCCATCTGCCATGAATTAAATTCAGTTTTAAAGACCTCATACATTGTCTCAAAAGATTATTAGAATGAAAGTTCATAAAATATTTGTGCAATGAGAACTCAATGATCTCATATGCAACACAGGCTTTGATCTTTTTGCAATTTTCTTCCAGGTAGCTCATTAATTCTACATTTTTCTTTAACTAGTTGTTTAGGAAAAATCAAGTACATAGGTCATGCAGTAGTTTTTATTTTCTAAAATCCATTACCAAATGAAACAGCCATGCACAACAGATTGCTATTTACATACAACTAAACCACCAAAATCCATTCCTAAGAATAGCCAGTATTGTAGCCTAATGTCCTTATGATTTTTTATTATTAATGCATCCCTGGACAGAATGGCAAGTTATTCAAGCTGGAACTTTATGAGGCTGGTCAACAACTAACGCACAGCCTCAATGAGTTAAGTTCCAGAATAAAAGTATCCGTACACAAAAGGAGAGGAGATACACACACAGGAGAAGAAGACAAATGTACAGTTGGCTTTTTTCCTAGTTCTTCACTGCAATACATTTCAATTGACACATAATAACAGAAATGAAAAAGAAAAGCAAATGTATAGTCAAGTAGAAAAAAAAAAAAAAAGAGCATTACAGTCATCATCCCAACCACCATCATGTTCAGTCCCCGCATATGTTGCACAGAGGCAGAAACATGGAAATGCATAAACACGGAAACAATATGGGGAAATGGCATTGTAAATACAATTTTACACAGGAAGTAGTAGTTTATAAGGGGAAATGGACATGCAGAAACATTTCCAAAATGCAGAAATGTCCATGGCTGATATTTTTCCATACACCATAGCTCCCCAATGGCCATCATCCACTGCCACTAACATCCAGCTTTCACTGTAACCACTAATACCACCAAGGCTATCATTCACCATCACCAGCATTATCATCATAACTATCATCAGCAACAACACAGCTATCACTTACTACAACCATCACTGCTGCCATAAAAATATCAACCCAACCACGAGCAAAATCAATGCTGCCACCATGTCTGCTAGCCACTACTATCAATGCCAACCCATCTCTTTGTAACCACCATCTAAATCCATGCTGTCTCCACACCTGCTAACTTCACATTCACACGCTTGTACTGAATCTACCACAAGTAGCATCACCCCCAAATATTTATTAAACAATATGATTCAATTCACAACTTCCTTTTTAGTTCTATGATTCAGCATCTGCTACTTCAATAATATTTTAGCTCTTTTTTTTTGTACCAAAATTATGTAGCTATTATTTCACCACTAAATCATTCAGCTCTTAAATTTTTACCAAAACTGGAATGAATGTAAACAGTTTTTGTTTTAATATGGTCCAAGATAAAAACTACAGCAGACTTGGTCAAAGTTCCATTCATCTGTAAATTGCTACTTCAATCATCCAAACCTACTTGTGCAAAAACATCAGAGAAAAATATCTACTTATAATCAGTTCTTAATAACATGCACAGTGTATGCCTGTGTCCTTATCTAATCAGAAAACCAGAATTACTCAGTAGATAGTACTAAATAAATTTGAGTCTATTAAAAAAATAAAACTATGTACCAATATTGCTTTGGGAAAATTAAACCAACCACAACTCAGAATGACAAATTTTCAGCTTAAGAAAAGCAAGACGAGAGAAGAAAAAAAGAGTGATTAACTTCTCATTATCTTCCAGCTACATTGTGTCAAGTCATTTTTGTTTCCCATAGCATAGCAGCAAAGTGGCATAAGCGGATAAGCAGCCATCATCAAAATAGTATCTACTACCGAACAAAGCGAAAAAGCCTCTGTTGGTGGAATGATTAAGATAATGAAGTGAAAGCTCAGTCGTTTAAGTGATCAATTCATGTAGGGGGGAAAAGAGAATGAGAGGGTGCATCTCCACAAGATCCTTAGGTGGGATAAAAGCTGGGCATTGACCTTCCAAAATGGAGCTAGCCAGTCATAATCCCTAGCCTAAATCTTGAATTTCGCATCTAGACGTTCCTTCTCCACTGATTGCCAATCTAATGAAACTAATGTCATTAAGCTTGGAAGGAAGAAAAAGGCAAAGATAATAGAATTTTCATGAGTGCAGCAAACCGTCTCGAAACATGTGGAGTTCACACCAAAAAGGAAAAGGGAACTCAAATAAAGAACTTTATAAATCACAATCAGAGAATGGATGTAGAGGGGAAAGGTATAAACCTGTTGCTTTGTAGGTTTCCGGAAACTAAGAAGTAAGCAGTAGTTCACTAAACTTTTTAGTTTCTGACTGTAACGATCATTACAAATGCAGATAATCGGAATTTTCGAAATCTTTATGCTAGCAATAAGATCCGCAACTCCACCT
>CANUEP010075171.1:0-14879 GCA_947857235.1 Jatropha podagrica | reverse complement strand
AAAGCAGTAAAAGAATCGCAAGGAGCGTAAGGGAGAAAGGGAATGTCCGTCAACACAGACTGTACTGAGAACTGAGCCCGGGGCTGCATTTTATAGCAAAAAACGGACTCGAGGGCGGGCGCGACCGCCGTGGACGGCGGGCACTGCCGCCGCGGACGGCGGGCGGGCGCTACCGCCGCGGACGGCGGGCGGGCGCGACCGCCGCGGACGGCGGGCGTGTCCCGTTTTCTCTCTCTTTTTCTCTTCTAGGGGGTTTTTCGGGAGTTTCGGACCTCCAAAAAATATTCCGGGACCAGTTTTGCGATCCTCGTAATTTTCCGGACGTTTCAAGTACCATATTGGCATACTTCTGATGAACTTCCAAGATGGCCTTTGGTCCGGCCGGGCTGTTTGCAGTCCGGGAAAATAGGCTTTTGAGCCTGAAAAAATTGAGTGTTCACACCAACCATTCTCCAAGTTAATAAAGAAAGGAGTAACATTTGAATGGGAGAAAAAATGCCAACACGCCTTCGAAAGCTAGCAAGAATATCTACTAAATTCAAAAGTCTTGGCAGCTCTAGAGAAAGGAGGAAAGTTGGATAAAGCTAGTGGTTAGGCAGACATCCCATTATTGGTGGTGTTGTAATGAATTCAGTGGATCATCCTCATGGATGAGGTGAGGGGCGCACAAAAGGAGGTAGACTTTCAGCGTCACCTTAAGGGAAGCCCACCAAAGTAAATTTCAGGCGGCGATGGGGAAACGTAGAAAATGAGTTCATGCCACGACGATCTATATGGAAGGGCAATTTTGTTGATACATTCCTATTAAAAAAAGTCTTTTTTTTATTTCATTCTTCAACTTCGGATGAGTTTGAGGCCTCCAGCACCTCTTTTGAACACTTTTTGTTTTGCCCCTAAGGGACAAGTGAAAAAACCTTGATTGGGTGCCCTACCCGGTAAACTCAGGCTCGGGGAGCCTTTGCCTTCATTTCTTGTAGAGCACGAGATCACCTCTTCATTAATATAAAGGAATGCTAGAAAAAATGTTGTGAATTCCCCCCTAAGAAAAAATAGCGATAAGTGATGAGCGGGGCGGCTTTCTTCTGGTAGTAATTGCGAACGCATTCCATTTTTGAAGGATTCATTCCCTATTCCTATGGCTGAGATGCCTCAAGCTCCGCCTACCCTTACTCAACCTCTATGAAAAAAGCCCTTTTCCCTTTTCATAATAATCCCACCGTGCGGTAAGCTCCAGAACTGGCAGATGATGATGATGTCCACTCCTGGCTCGATCAGCTTAACGAAAGGGAAGGGAACCCTACTCTCTAAATTAATCAAGCTGAAGCTTTCCTTCGTAATTAAGCAGCATCCTTTAAATGAGTAGGGGTGCACCAAACCACCGACGAATAATAGGTACCCCCACCCTAGGCAGAGTTAGTGAGCCATGTAATAGGTGACATTTTTGCGCTATTCGGGGGGCACTTAAGTCAGCCACCGATCCTGGACTACGTCTTGACCCCTATCCAATTTTTGGGCCAATTCCCCCTTTTTACCACCAAAAAAATGAGATTCTTGTCGAATCTGAGTTTGTTGCTCCAACCATTACCAAACTAATACCTATTCCATTTGGTACTTCTGGTGCTTCTGTTGCGTATAATGTAAATTTCGTAGCAGATCAATTCCAACAAGCCTTTCAAACTAGTACTTTTGCAATCAACTCTATAGCTTCTTCAATAAACGTTGGTTCTTCAATCAAGTTTTGAATGACTTTCTAGTCAAATCCTTCCTGCGTTTCGGATATGAAGTCGAATATGAAGTCTCATTCAAAGCTTTAGACAAAAGTGCTATTGAGATATTGGGACCTTATGGTATCTCGTACACATTCCGATGATTGGCTGACAGAATAAGTCAACTTTAAATTGGATTTATTGTGCGAAGAGTGCGTTATGACCCGTGGCTGCCTGCCTGGTCGGGCCGGCTCCTCTATTGTGGGTAAATAGGAAACTCGACTCCACTAACCCAAGGAAAGGCTGCATAATAGTAGTAAGGGTGTTAAGACCAGAGCTTTTTATAGTGCTAGCAGGAATGCAAGTGAATAAATCCCATCCCCTAGCGAGTGAGGTGCTTACGCCCCTTTCTCTTAGGGGGCGCACTAGCGCTTTACTAATAAAATCGCTCCCATTATCTTTCAATATATATATATATAATAAAGTTAAGGGGGCTGAGAAACTGTTGCTTGCTGTCTACTTTGCGAGCCCCATTCTGTAACTTCCCTTCTTTTGTCCATCCATGAGGCTGTAAAAAGAGAGAAAGGGGAGGCTATCTAGTGGGAGTCATTTTGATTGTATGCCATGAGGTCCCTATGGCAAGGGGACAAGTGAATCATCACTTTTGGGCACAGGCAGTCCTCTACCATCCATCCCATTGCATTCCATTGTCTCATATTGTATTGTACCGTATCAGACCAAATACATCCATTGAGTGAGAGAAAGATAGTGTAACTAATTATATATTCTTCATAAAAATGAAGATAGGGATCCCCATTCATTCCTAGATTCCCATCACTACAGATTGATTGCCCCTACTTAACTACGTGGTAGTGGTCTAGGGAGCGCAATTACTAGAGTGCGAGAGAATAAAGAGTAATGATTTCAGCAAGAGCAACCGGACGGACTATTATAGTGAGTCTAGTGACTACTAGAGTAGAGTTGAGTTAAAAGGTATGGTATAGTAGCCTTTCGAGCGAGCCTCTGGATCTCCTGTAAACCCCTATGATGTGGTAAAGGGACAATATTAGGGGAAGCAGTGAGTGGAGATTCTCCTGCAAAGAGCCTGATGAGGGGAGACCTTCACGTCTAGTTCAGAGGGCAGGGATATCTTGATCCTACTATATTATGCCTTTGCAATGTTACTTGGTTCAACTCTATTTGTGACCTTTTCTCGTATGTGGGACTCTCTATCTTCTTTGGTAAATAATTGATCATCTTTCATTTTGATAGTGAGTACTTTTTATAATAATAAGTCAAGTCAAGAATAATAATCGAACTGGAGGAGCTTTTAAGCGACTATAAGGAGAAGAGCGAAAAGCCAGGATCGCTTAGTAAGCAAGCAAGCAGGCGCCAACTTCCAATTCTTTCTCTTCTCTCTTTTTTTAAAGAACTGGGCTAACTGACTATTTTGATGTCTTGCTTGCCAACATCAAGAAACGTCTAGCGGGGGATCCATCACCTTATTATGTACTCAGGGTCTTGGCTAGGAAGGAGGTATTCTAGTGGCATGGATTCTTTATTTTTTGGGGGGCTCTAATATCAGGGGGGTTCAGATGGTGGCTCCATCAAGAACTTCGGGGCCATGAAGTTTGGAAGATAGCCAAGCGCCATATAGGGAGGTCGACTTAGAACTTAGATTAGGGCCTTCCCTACCATCCCCCGATGGGGATTCGGGTGCAGGGGCATCCACCTCATGTTTCGAGCAAGATTGGAGAAAAGGTCTAGATTTGCCAGATCAGACTAAGGCCCCCGATTCTTTACGACGACATGTAAAAAAGGAATTGGTGATTCTTTTCAATATAAGAAAGAAAAAATCCCTCTACCAAGCCACTATAGATGGATACATTGAAAAATTAAGATTGGACGTTCAGACGGTGGGGTTTCATAAAGAATTACTATCAAAAATAGATTCTCTCCAGACGAAACAGTGGAATAATAGGAACCCTATCCCATTTAAGTTCTCCATAAAAGCAGAAAAAGATCGCATCTATTCCATTACATGGAATAAGACTTTTTTATCTTATTTGTATTCTAATCTGAAGACTTATTTCTTACAACCATCGTTTCGAAGCAGATAGTTCACAGTGCTTATTCTATATATTAAGTAAAAGCCACCTCATGTTTCCACTCTATTTTCATTATGAACATGTATCACGTCAGGATCTGTTGCTCAAACCGAATCACACCAACATTATGGAAGTTCCTGGATTGTGTGAAATGAGAGTAGTACCAAAGGCACCTTATGATTTCATAATCAAAAATGGAAAATTGGCTATGGAGATCCTGTGGGGTTAGAAATTAATAGAGACACAAAGGGGTTCGACAAGAGAGTCATTTCGATCTAATCCATTCTTGGGGAAAAATAAAGATAAAAAAGGATATGTTAAAGACCTAGCATGACAAAGCATTATTCGAGGGCATGGAATGTCAAATTTTTTGGTCAAAATCTCGACAATAATGTCTCTGTTAGATTCTCCGGTTGAAATATGGGAAAACTCCATTCAATTCTCAATGGAAACGGAGTTTTATGAATTCTCCCTAGAATTGGAAGATCATTTCGAGATCCTCGAACATATTCTAGTGTTCAGTGTAACTATTGTCACTTCGGCCAACACATAAGATGAGACTTTACCACCGTGGAGCGGCTTTTTTCGAAAAGATGAGGTGAAAAGTCAGTAAGATGTTGGTGAAGCGAAATATACAAGATCACAAACGTAGATTGCTCGCGGCTAAATATAAATATGCGAAAGCTTTTTCAAGCCTTTTGTAAAGATCCTCCTGCTAGTGATATACAAGACATTATATGTTGTCCAAGTTGCCCGAAAAGAGTTCCTTTGCACAAGTCGATGTATTTTTAAAGGTCGTCCTCGTGGAGTAGATGAGTTCTTTTGAATTTCTCATATCATTATTTGTGGATTAGCATCTCAAGGTCCTTTGATGGGCATAAAGAAATCGTCCTGGTAGCAACAACCAAACCAATAGAACAAATCTTAGCTCTGCAGCTGGTCCATAAGCAAGGTAAGTAGGTCCATTATCGGCCGGCTCCAGACCGAAAAGACCTAACGGAGTAATCCCTTATCTCAAATTGGAGATGCTAACGGGGCTGGGGGACCTCTCTACCACCCGTGTCTATCTCCTATAAAGTATGCTCCCCATACATATGCTACGTACAAGGTAGTAATCTTGGAAAGATAAAATGCGTAACATAACATTAAGTTATGAATTTAACTCCCGAGGGATCGACCACTATTCTAAATAGAGTAAGGCAGAGAATTGTTGTTCATTGGAGCACCTACGTGCGGAGGTTGTTCCCATCATTGAAGTAAGAGTGTGGGGTTGAGCCCTTCGAATGACAAAGACAAAAAATTAGTTTCATTTGAAAAACCAATGCACATCATATTGACTTTCTATCACCCTACTTCTAAGGATAGATAGAAAAGGTTGGAGAGAGTGACTTTATTAAATTCTCTCCTTTCTAAAGCTGCGCAAGGCGACCCCCCCAGAACAAAACCCCACCCTTTCCCCCTTTAATTAAAGACCCTCGCCTCACTTCCTATTCACTTGTGGGTCGGGATTCGAGGGCCTTTTTTTTTCTCAACAGGTGATTTCAAGAATCAACCAACCAACAAATCCATAACCCAGGTGACTCACAGCCTCCCTCTCGCCTAAATGAAATGTAGTCCTTGTTTTTTTCTCTTCTTTTCTCTATAAGGGGCATATAGAGTCTAGGGGCCTTTCAACCAAAAGGGATTGGATGCGATTCTCTCTTTTCGGGCTTCCACCAGTAGGACTTGTGAAGCTGTAAGGTAAAGTGAAGGCAACTCTCCATTTGGTACTTTTTTTCATGGAAAATAGATTAGGACTTTTCCCAACTGCTGCTAGAGAATAGGCAGTTGTTCACGACTCAGCTGCTATTGACTCTATTGTTGGAAGCTTCCACTTCTACTAGATAGCTGAAAACTAAAATTGAAAGAAAATCAAAGGCAACTCTAAATGGCTGACTTACTCCAGCATTGCTTTGATAACTTCACTTGCTTGCTAGCCCAAGATCCCCACTAGCCTTATGGATTGGCCTTGCCTTATAGATTAAAAGGAAACTTGTCTCCCGGCATGATAGCAAAGAGAACTCAAACTTACTATCAGGAAGAAGGCGATGTAAGAAAGTCGCATCAAGAATAGCTAGAGTTATAGTTATTAAAAGTATAGGAAAGGTACTGTGGTTTACGATTGCTCATATGTACTCGAAAGAGAAAGTCTAATTTCAACTAGAACTAGGGAGGGAACATATATCTTTATATAAATATCTATTATCCTACTAAGGGAAAAAGAATTTGGCTTGCTCATTTGATGAATTTAAAGAGTATCTTGCCCTTGACCTTGAATATACACAATATTGCTCATCCACTAATAACCACTAGTTCTAGAACTGAATAGGCAAAGCTATATGGCACTCCAAGAGGAAAAAAAGAGACTAGTTTGACTAAAAAAAATGATACCAGCTTTCATAAGATGCCTATTGGTATAAGCTTGATTTTTATATCTATCTTATCCTCCCGCTCTCTTGTTTAGTCCTAGCTTAACCTTTGATTAACTCAGATCAGATCTAGATGGCTCATCAATATGAAAGCGTTGAGGTGAGGCGTAGAAAGAGGTTAAAGCATGGGCATGGAAGAAGATAATCTTTTTATTATTCTTTGCCACTGAAGAGTCTAATCCATCTCCTATCCTTCTTGGGAAGCAGTGGAACTAATGGCTGGCCTAGCTGGCACTTTATGCTAATCAAACTAGAAGTGAAAGTAAAGTTCTTTAAGTTGAATAGACGATGACTGTACACAACGAAACTCTTCCTTTCTAATAGGGAATGGGGGGTCACTGACTCAATTAAATTTCTTTAAGGGAGGGCGATACTCTGATAGCTGAAGGGCGGTCCAGTCCTTTTCATCTCTAACTTGATCGAGCTATGTAACAGCTGTTTTCGGTAGTTGGATTTGCCTTGATGTTAGAAAGGTGCCTAGTTCAAAAGGTACGAAAGAATGGCTATTCTCTTACTCATGTCTTGGCCACTGCTACTATTTGTAGTCATAGGAAGAGGTCATAGTCTCAGAATTGCTCGCCCGAATCTACTTTTCTCTTAATTTCTTTGTATCTGTGGGATTGGCTAACCAACGAGATAGACCAGGTTCAAAATCAAGCTTGCCATTCAAAGGAATGAAATCACTCGAGTGAAAGGAGAAGAGAGAAGCATCAACAACGGCGATAACATAATAAAGGGAAGGAATATCTGAAAGTCCCCCATCTCACTTAAGAATGACACCCTTCTTTCCTAAGCAATTCTGTTCTATCCATGGGTATATCTTCTTCCAGTTTACCACTGCTTTAGACTATTATTACTATTCATAGTTCTCAATCTTACTTTTCTTGTCAAAGTCTTATAGAGTATTGTCTTAAATAGTCTATTAAGAAAGAATAAAGTAAAGCTTTCCTATAAGGAAAGGAGTGAATGATTTGAATACTTCTTCCTCTTTCCCTTCTTCTCAAGCTCTTACTCTTACTGGCGCAAATAAAGTCTTTTGTATGGCCAAACCCAGATGACTTAAACACAGTGCTCTGATCTCCTGACTTAAACACAGCTCTCTGATCTCCAATCTCAAAGGAAACTAGCCGAGAACAATATGCCCTTTTTTTGCAGATAGAGAAGGAATGTAACTAGCTTGCTTTTTCATTAAAAGAGACTTATTCCCTTCTTTGGCTTATTTATTATATGCCTTATTGAGAGCTCTCCGTCATCAGAATATGAGGGACTACTTAACCATTCATTTTCATTCAATATTACCTGCTTTCTTCAAGCTCTATCTCTTATCTTTCTTAAACGCCCACCCTATGAATGCCATATTTTGTAAACCCAACTCTTACCTAATATCCAACGACACGGAAGCACTTTTAAATCAATGTAAAGAAACTCCAACTTGATCACACCCACCTATGGATAACAGCAAGACTTTTGGCTTTACCATCGAGCTATTTGGTCTAGTTCATATGTTCTTCATACCATCTATCTAAGCTTGACAAGAGAAGTATGAAACCCTAATGGGGTCACCTAGCATGACCTAGAAAATGAGGATTGAACCTAGCATTTAGAGGAAAGCTTCTTCAACCCAATCATTGATAGAGGAAAGATTACTTGCCATTCTTAAACAAGTTAAGTGAAGAACAGGCGAAAGATTCTCCATAGAACTCTTCAGAAAGGAAAAAGTTGCGAGTAGAGAACTATCAGAGAGGTTTCCTCCTTCCAAGAACAAAGGACTCAGAACAGTAACATAGAAAGAAGAACAGCAGTTAGGGGTTACCTTAGGCAAAAAGAAAGACAAATGGGACATTCCCTTTTACACAGAACTGAGACAAGTAGAGCTCATTCCGGAAGGGAAATCCATAAATGAAGGAAAGCCGGAGAAAGCTCCTTCAACAATGAATACAAGACAATCTTGCTTAATTGAATTCTTTCTTAGACTTGGTTTTCGTTACTGAATCGGATCGGATGCTTGAACCCTATTTTATTTGCTTAATTGGAATCTCAGACCTGGAGAAAGATAAAATAGCCTAAGAGTAAGTCCTGTGCTTATGGCAGGAGAAGAAGGAAAATTTGCGGATAGCCAATAAAGTTAAAGTAAGTAGTTAAGAATGTTAGGGCCTTTCCTCCTTCCTAATTAGTATCATATAGAGCCGACATTAGGTTCTGGAGATCTATTTTAGGACAAAGAATAGGATGAAAATGATTATCTATGCTTGATATTGCCCAACAGGCTAAAAATAAGATAAGAATAAGATGCAAAAGCCTAAAATTAGGGGATGCAGCCCAATCACTTGAAAGTTCCTTCTATTTTATTCTTTGACTCACTTTCTTTTCAATAGCTTAAAGTATATTCATAGTACGCTCTTGCTTCTCAGATGTTCCTTCCCCTTCCCCGCGATGGGATAGGCTCTTAGATGGACATGGAAAGAAAAGGTTGCACCTTAGAGAAAGTAGCTAGTCCTGTCCTCCGTTAGGGTTAGGGATGGATGCTTTTTTAAGGCAAATAAAGAGGCTCGAAAGGACGGCAAACTCACAGATTTCTTCCATCAACCAACCCAAGATGCCTTCTCTATACGAGATGGAATAGGGAACAAAAAGAGGCACGCTCAACAGGTAGTCAAGAAAAGCAAAAGTGGCTTGATCGAGGGGGAAGAAAAAAAAGGATCATTCAATAGTAAATAAACCTACAGGCAGATGTTCTAGACTAATCTACAGTAGTTACAGAATTTGCAGCTATTGTGCCATTGAATCAAAAGAGGAAGGTGTCCCCAAACAACTTATATGCGACATCTTGTTAGAGGAAGGGCAGCTAGAAGCTCGGTTGCAAGGCAAAGCACACCCAAAAGAAGAAGCAAGCTAGGCTTATTAGAAAGCATATGTACCGACTTCTGATCGAGGAACTACTACCAAGCATGAACTCTAATGCATTCAACAATTTCATTACCATTCCCATTGAAGTATGCAGTGACGAATTGAAGGGATGATACCCAATTCAATTCTTCCCTTCGTTAGTTTACCAACTGTAACTAACTGTCACGTCCAACGAGAGCCTGGGCATCCCACTATTCTTTCTTCTTGGCTGGTTCTCTAAACACATTTTCAAGGGTCCATAGCATTCGTAGCTCTTGTCTAATCAACTGGAGAGAGAGATTACTTGAATAAGCATACCGTGTCTATGGCTAAACCATGCTCCCCCTGAACTATCCCAATAACCCACAGCTGATCTTACCTAAAAATAGATTCCACCTTTCGAAAGCTTGATTCATTCAGCTCAGTATAGAGGATCATGCCCCCAACCCACTAAATGCTCCTACTGTACACTTTCTATATCTGATGGAAGAAAAGGGTCACACTCTACATGAGAGACTAGTCAGACACACGACCCCGTCTTCCAAATAGCACTAAGTGTGCTTATTTATGATTTAATAAGATAAGGTAGTATATAAGCTTAGCCCCATTCCTCAAGAGTTCAAAGTGAAAGGGTCCCCGGTAGAAAAGGTAAAGCTAGAATCCTCAATTCGTACTTCTAGAAAGAAAAAGCCAGCAATCACTAAAAGAAAAGATAGGAAACCTATGCACTTTAATTTAACCTGAATTAATGAATGGCAGCCTATGACAGGGCTTACCAATGCAACTCCGAAGGCTGACCTTTTTGATTACCTTCTTTTCTAAAGAACTGCTGATTGCTGATACTTGTAAGAAAATGTAAATTAAAGGAACAAGGGCATACCCTAGGACTGAAACTAGTGAGACTGAGGACTACCTGGAGGAAAGATCCCAATGAGAAGGACTAAATGGGCGAAGCACTCGAACTCAAAATGTTGGGCAAGGAATCAAAGAGGCAATATGCTATATGAATATATTACTTAGTCTTTATCTTATAAGATTCTATTCTATTATATATATAGGGAATATCCTTTAAGCAGTTCCTTTCTCACACTCGATAGAAATAGTAAAGACTCCTACCTGGAGAAGAGAATACTGATAGAGGGACTTAAACTAGCTTGCATGTAAGAGAATTCATAAGAGAAGGACAAAATTAGGAAGGTATTATCACTATAAGGTAGAAGAAAATGGCTAAAATCAAAGGTAATTGGAAATGTCTATAAGTCCCAATACACTTGGTACGAAACTATTCCTTAGGCCCTTAGCTCTTAAAGATCCTTAAGCATAAGATCGTGAAATCCTTAGCCCTACCAGAGAAATCTCTATAGCCCATGACTTGTAATAATAATTTACTTGAAATTCACCTAGTATTAACATAACATACTTGTAAGAATGCTGTCATATTTTAATTAGTACTACTGATCAAGAGAAAGAATTACTATTTGCTTAACTTAACTCTTATACTTTCATATAACTATATTATCCCCTTATACCTAAGAAATATCAAGAGGAAAAAATCTATCCTACCACCCCCTTACTAAACTCTCATTCGATTGGTACCCTCGGGTCTCGAGCATTGAAACCTTTTTGCCCTCGGCTGAACTCGCTTAAGCCCAGCTAGAGAGCCATGCCTTCCAAATCTCACTCTGCTATTGATTCAACAATAGAAATTATTGGTCAAGCTAAGCATTCGGTTATAGCTCGTCAAGACTAGTTATTCTTGCTTTTCACAAGCTGTATACTGGTTGATCTAGTATTTCCTATTTATTTCATAACCACTTTTTCTTAATGAAATGAATCCACAGAGTAAGAGGTGACTCCGCTCCCTTTTTCAATGAAGGATGAATTTTGCCTGTGTTCACATCTTCTCCTTCCTGGGGAATAGAGACAGAGTAAAATCAATCTCCTTAACTTGTGATCTTCTTCTTCCCATCTCGAAAGAGTCAAAAGAAATAGAATCTTCGTTACACCCCCTTTTCCTTTGACACTCCAAAATAAGTTAAACTATCACTCATCCACTACAAAAGATAGCTATGATAATGCATCTCAAACGTCTTTTCGTTACGGATCTAATATGGCTATCTCAAACGAGTTCAAAGATCTCTCCTCTACGTTGGCCTTACAAGTGCTAATTGAAGTATTCCCAGCATGGTTCGTCGATTATTGGACTTGGAGGGAAAAGTAACCATCCCCTTTCTTTTCCTATGTTATAGAATTAGTCAATCAATCTATTAACTCCCTTACTAAGCTTGAAGTAAAGTAAAGACTTTACTTTATTCCTGAGAAGGATTTTTTGTTTCCTCCTTTACCATTGCTGCTTGATTATAAACCTTCTCCCCCCTTCTTCACCTAAGGCAGTGAATTCAGACTTCCTTGAAGAAAGGGAAAGGGGGCTAAACCTATTCCCAAGCTAAAAGGCTAAGCCTAGAGACGCCATATGCTAAGATGCTTTGATCAGTCATTCTGAATCTTCAGGTCAAAAGAGCAAGCTGATGAAAGGAAGACTCTCTCGAAAGGTGTCTACTCTTTTTTCGTTTTTTTTTTTTGGGGGGGGGGGGGGGGGGGAATGCTTATTTTAATTGAAAGAAAGGGGGATCTCTTTGAAAGTTGGAATATCTAAACTGAGGAACAAAAGGAGGTGTTGAACTAATTCAAATCTTAGACTTCTACTAGATCTTATTTTATCAAAGCGATTGGGTTTGTTAGCTAACCCTGAGTGCCTTTTCCTCCAATTGATCAATCCTGTCAATCACCGGTTAGAAATCTGCTTGAAGCGATGCAGTTTCCTCAATGTCTGATCGTTCGTTCAGATTGAACTCCATCGAGTGGAATCTGTCTTTATGCCAAAACACGGGCTTTCTCGTTGTGGGAAGGTACTCTTCTCTTGCCTTCCCTGCTATGATCCCAGCTCCCAAGGCATACGTTTCTTGCCAAATAGAGGACAAGTGGTCCATGGTCACCCTAAGACCCTATACTAAATAACATAGTTAGCTTGGCTTAGCCCGCTAACTCTGATTTCATAGTTATTTATCTTATCCTAGATATCCCGATATTGATTCAATCCTCTTTTTGTAAAGTAAGGTAAGGAACCTCAATGCTGGAGGAAGGTTTGAAGAATAATTACCACTAAATCAAGAGCGGGTATCGATTACTTTTCCAAGACTAGGAAAATTGGCTTCTTTCTTCCCTATCTGTCTTAGGAATAGGACTGGACATAACCCGAAGTTAGAGTTTTGTGCTTAAATCCCTAGTTTGAAAGGGATGGTATTTTAGTTTCGAAAGAAATGCTCAATGTGAGAAATTGTAGACAACGTCTCATATATATGTGCACATCGTGAGAACACTTATTCATTTGTTTGTGCTCCTACACCGGCTTGATAAACTTCTATTTTATAATGATATCAGAGAAAGAAGGTGGCACTACTTTAATGTGGAATGTCAAGTGTAAAGCTTTACCCAGACTGCTTTTGTTTTAAGTTGTCTACCGTACTAGATTAGTGAAGGGCTTTAGCACCTCCTTGTGCCATTAGAGAAGTGCATTCGAGAAGGAAAGATTGCATCATTTTCACCAAAAAAAGCAACCTCGAATCTCTCAGTCAAAAGGCGTGCCCCATTAGTAGTCCAATTCCATCCGTTGTCTCCCTCTCGCTACCATGTTGATAAAGAAAATTTGCATTTGAAAAAATTATAAACAGAGGATCTATCTTGTACAGTGTGGTGGCACCATCTATCCATGAGGAAGAGGTGTACATCATTTAATAATAGACTAGCTCCATGGTATGGTCAGTCACTCATGAATTCCTTATCTTGGACCATGCCTTTCAGTCTCATTGAGCTTTCGGCTCTCATATGCTATTGGGTTACCTTATTGTACTAGCACACCGCCTATGGCATAGTCTGACGCATCCGTTTGTACTTCAAGTGGCTTACTGTGAATCTGGTAACTGCAAAATGGGATCATCCATCATTGCCTGCTTTAGGGCTTCAAAAGCTCTTTAACACTCTTACGATCAATGCAATTCCATGATCGGTCCGTATGTCCTTCTTTGGGATATTTGTTAGTTGAGCAACCCTCTTCGAGTAACTTATGATGAATCTTCAGTAATAGTTCATGATCCCTAAAAACAATCTTAGCTTACTCACCTTAGTAGGTGCTTACCATTCCTCGATGGCTCTGATGCCCATCCAATGCCCTAGGAATAGGATCTCCACGTGTCCAAAGGAGAATTTCTCTTTCTTTACATAGAGGCAATTCTTCCTTAATACCTTAAGGTCCGAAGGTGGCTAACGTGGTCATTTAACGAAGAGCTAAAGCCCACGATCAAAGTATACCACAGTCGTCTAAGCACAGGTGGAATGGCTCATTATGGAGGGTTCAAAATGTGGCAGGGGCATTGGTAAGTCCAAAAGTCATAAGAAAATCAAAATGCCCCTTTATAAGGTTGCTTGCTTATCACACAGGTTGCCTTTGGCTCATCTCCTTCCATGATACGCACTTGGTAATAGCCCGACCGTAGATCCTTCTTCGAGAAGTATCTCGCACTTATTGATTAGGGCAAAGAAGTTTGCGAAAAAAATGGATACTTGTTTGTTCTTGATGGTTAGGTTACATTATTGAGCGCTCGATAATATAATCAATGTACAAGGCTACCGTTTCTTCTAGAAGAAATAAAAAATAGGGGCTCCCCCCCATAAGATAGGGAAAAACTTCTTTTGAGGTTGGAATAAAAGTAGGCCTCAATGATTTCCTAAAATTCTTTCCTGAGATCAACTAATCCCCTTAACTAATAGATGCTAGTCGGGGGCCATCTACTAAACCCAGCCCCAGTCTAAGTATAAGGGGGTTGGCTCTAGTCTCCAACTCGATCTTGTGGTAGACTGCTCTCCTAGGGGGCACTTGGCAACTCACTTGTGGGGCATGATATCCCAAAATTCCTAAAGTACTTGCTACACTTCCTGAGAAAGAAGTTGTCTTGGTATTGGATCTGCTCATCTGTTAGCATGAACAAGAATTAGATTCTATTCTTCTTCTTTATTCTTAAGAGAACCCACCACCCGAAACTTTCTTAAGACGACCAAGCTCTCTCGAATGAGTTCTATTTTTTCTGTTTTCGAGAGACACTATGGGCTAAATCTGCTCCTATATAATAACTAAAACTTTGTCCATAGATCGTCCTGAAGACGGATGCAACGAGAAGAAGTGGCATTTGAAAGTGTTACAGACTTTAACATTTAGATTTCGGCATAACAAAGCTTGCACTGTCTTTTCGCACTTTGGCACACAACATGCCATTGGTAATGATTCTACTACAGTACCATAAATTCACAAACTGATCCTAAGTAATCATTATTGTTCATTGGATTCCGGAGGAACTACTTCGTTAGAATTGGGGAATTGATGCAATTTTTCCTGAATAGCCTAGATTCTCCCATCGAGAGTCACTTTGAAAATACTACCTAAACTCTTTCTACTGAATATGATAAAGCCTATAAAACAATGCGCTACTATAATTTCTTCATTATAGATCGGGATCGTCTTCGAACTTAATGCACAAATAGATAGAATAGCAGCAAATAACATCTTTCTAGCTTGCATTTTCATGGAACTCAATCTCATTTAAAAAGCTTATCTCTATCTTTCAGCAACTGAATGGGAAGTGGTTTAGTAAAGGACT
>CANUEP010075148.1:0-40708 GCA_947857235.1 Jatropha podagrica | reverse complement strand
AGGTAATCTCATCTAATGGCTCTAAATATTTCTCAAACAATTCACTTCTAATTATTATTTAACTCTACAAATTAATTAAATTAACTTCTCAAAAATAATTCCTCATTTATCTCTTAATATACCACACTAGAAATATTATGCATTTAGTACATAAACTCTCCAAAAATATTTATGAAATATTTCCTACCCGCCTAAATCATGCAAACATGCTCCAAAAATAGTAAAGAAAATATTAACTATGCACCGTAATTTTTTCAGACTAAAATAATACCAAGTCCCGGACCGATGGTACTGTTGACAGACCGGTAAACTACTATTACCGACACTAAAAGAAAATCAGTCTGTTACAGAGCTTTTCTTTTCTACTCTAATTTTTGTAACGCCCTAAAATTTTGGATCTTAAAATGATATTATTTGGACGGGTCGTAAATGGTATCACCTGAGAGAAAAATAATATTTTGTTTGGACCCGATAATAATATTGATCATAATTAATATTTGTGGAGCTAATTAGATTTTATGTGATTAGTTTTAATTAATTAAAGTTAAGGTATAAATTTTTCGTGACAAACTAAGTAATAAATTATTGGTGAATAGTAATTTATCGATCTGTGAATTGTACCATCGGTTTGGGACTTGGTACTATTTTGGTTCGAAAAAATTACTATGCATGTCTAATATTTTATTTAATACTTTTGGAGCATGTGCGCATGATTTAGATGTGTAGAAAATAAGTTATGAATTTGTTTGGAGAATTTAGACAATTAGTGAATAAGTGCATTATGGTGTTGTATTATTAAGGAAAATTGAAGAAATATTTATATGGAGTTAACTTAATAAATTGATGGAGTTAAATAATAATTAGAGGAGAATTATTTTATGAATACTTAGAGCCTTTGGATGAGAATACTAGAGACTTAATTCTAGCCATCCATTTGACATAATTTGGTAGCCAAGTTTGACTTTGCTACTTAAAATCAACAACTCATATTCTATCTTCTTCCTCTCCATTCTCCAACGCCAACTCCTCTCTCCCTCTCCACCATTTTCCTTTCTTCTCCCTCTACTACCAAAACTAACACAAATTAACCAAATTAAACCATAGAAAGGTGATAGAACTTGAAGAATTAACTTAGAGTAGTGAGAATTGGTGATAAAATTCAAGTACTTTGGGAATTACTACAAATTAAGTAAGTTGTGAATTTTGGATTAGTGAATTAATAAGTGAAATTCATAGCTTAGACATGCAGTATATGCACAAAACCATGCTCCATCATTTTCTTTGATTATTTTCTTGATTTCAATATTGATTTTTGCTACTTTGAGGAGGTTGGAGAACCATCCTCTAAAGGGAAGGAAAATGCTACGGAATAAGACTTTCTAAGCCTATTCAAGCATAATATAATAATATTAGTGCAATAATATTCTCTTTCCCCTCTCGTTTCTTAAGTTTTTAATTTTTAGGTTTTTAAATGAATTTTGGGAATTTTGCATGTTTTGGTTAAATTGATGAATTTTAATGTTAGATGTATTCTTAGGTGGGACTAGAAGTTATTTTTTGACCCTTTTATAATTTTCATTTATTTTTTAATTCTTCTTTAAAGTTGTAGCTCTATTTCTCAACTTTCCAACACATCCTCTTATGTTCAATTCTAATACCTATAGCTCAACTTATGATTAAAATACCAAAACTGGTTCTGTTGTGGTATCTCACTTTTATATTCGAATTGATTGTTGATTTTGACCACTAATATGGTAAGATAATGTCTTATGTCCTTCATGGATGTTGTAGATCCACTTTTTAGCTTTCCAAAACATCTCCTTATGTCTAATTTGGTTACTTGTAGCTAAATTTATGATTTTATTACCAAAACCGATTTTGTCGTAATAGCCCACTAGTATGTCCGAATTGGTTGTTTATCTTTGACCCCTAAAATGATAAGATTAGATTTTGAGCCCTTCACGAAACTTGTATAATTTTGTCTTAGCTTTCTAAAGAATTAAATTTCACTCAATTTGAAGACCTACAACTCCAATTATTCCCTAGAAACCCTGCAAAGGTCAAGGTTATTAAAGTGCTAAAAATTCTTGATTTAATACATTTGTCCACAAAACCCTCAAAATTTAACTAATTTATAAATACATCTAAATAAAAAGAACTACAAAAAATAATTAATCTAAATTAAGAATCTTTAATATGCATTTTGTAAATAGAAAAGTTTCTTTGCATAAGTATGCAAATTTGATAATTTTCTTAAATTGTAAGTTTATGAAATTTTGGTGGAAAATATTTTAAGTTATGAAATGTTTTATTATGAAATTTTTTATATGAAATAAGTTCATTTGTGAAAGAATGGATTTATTTTGGGCTCTATTATGCACGATTGAAATGTAGTATAATGAGATTGATTCTGATATGTGAGCATGTTGGGCTTGTCAGGCCATTCTGTTATGTGAAAGCTATATGCTAGGGTTATCAGCCCTTATGAAAAGGCGGACGCACTTATTATGTGATATGTGGTGGTGCTTTCACAGGCCACCATTACATGATATGTGGTGGCGCTTTCACAGGCCACCATTATGTGATTCAAAAATCGAATCTATTTATATTTCTTTCTGTATATGTACGAGCCATTAACTAAGAACGTAATTTTATTCTGTTGTAAAGAAATCGAAAATATATTTGTATTTGTGGGAATTTTCTTACATTTGTCAAATTATAAATTAACTTTTTTAAAGAATGAACTTCCTTATGACTTTCAGAATATTTTAATTTAACTTGTACATTTTCAGTATTTTCCTTTATATTTTTCATTTAAGTATTTTAAGATATATTTTAAGTTTATTGCTTAGGCAACCTCATTTATGTTATTTTTAAATTATTTTGCACCACTGAGTTTTATACTCAGCGCATCGATTTTTATCATGCGCAGGTTAAAAGCAGTGTATGTTATATGAAGACCGGAGGCTTAGCATCAAAAGAAAGATTTTATTTGGGGTAAGACATGTATAGGATACATCATGGCATGTATTAAAATATTATAAGAGATTGAGTTGTATACATTAAGTTGTAAATTAATGAAGTATGTAATTAATTAAGAAATATCATTTTCATATGAATTCTAAGAGCTTGATTATAAGTAATTGATTATGAGAATGGATGACTCCGTAAGGTGATAGTACCTAAGATTGCTTCATATGAATATTTAGAAATGCTGCATATCCTGTTTGTGTTGATTTGGAGCATTGGGGTTAGGAGGATTATAATATTGGAAGTGCTTGTTTTTCATTTGTTTGGCAAGTTCTATTTTAAAGGAAATTCTTGCGGATTTTTCGTAGAAATTTCCTTAAACCTTGTTTCAAATAAAATAATATTTGCCTCTTATGAAAACTTCGCCACTTCTAATACATATTTTGGATTATTAAGTAAGATAAGACGGTGCTTCGGCACCGAATGTGGCGCTCATCCCTGGGTCCCTCGGGAATCGGCTGTGGGTTTTATAATTTTGCTTAAGTCGCTCTTGCGGATTTTCGACTTAACGAGCTTTTTCTTTTTTGCTCTAATTTTTGCTTAAGCCGCCCTTGCAGGTTTTTGACTTAACGAGTTTTTTTCTCTTCTTTTCTTTTTTTTATTTATGCATCTGCAGTTGTGGGCTTTCGAAAAATTACAGGTGATGACTCCACCACTGGACCATTTAATACCCAATTATGGACCACGGGTCCATATTCATCATCAACATCGCTTGAATGGAGTGACCCTAGAAGATTGGACGATCATAATCCAAGACCTCACTGTTGAAGGAATTAGATGGACCTATCCATGGTGGCATCTGGAACGTGTCACCATCTCATCTTATATCCCTTGTTTGCCCCTGTGTGGCATGACCATGGCCGTGGCCTGCTATCCCAACCGAGTAGCACAACAGTATGGTCATCGCCAAACTATCCCCGATTACAAGCGGTTCCAAGGTGGCCTTATCACCCAACGATTTCTATCTCACTTCATTTCCACTAGGCCTAGTCGCACGACTGTACCCATACCTACTGTGGTGGATACCTCTTTTTCTGACTTGTACCATTCTTGGCTGCAAGCTTATTCTAAAGTTGGTGTAAACTCAGAATTGGCTGATTTGCTAACATCTAGGTTTCTGCTAGAATTTGGCATGTAAATGCCCCTATTCTATTTTTTGATGAAATGTACTAAGCAAGTGCAATTATATGAATGAATCATTGAATTACTTGAGATGTTTGATATATTTCTTGATATTTCAATTTACCGAAGTAAATTCATGACATTTGCATATTAACATGAACTCAACATGACATGCTTTAAAGTTAATAAGAACACAAAAGGTGAATTTATTAATGGGCTTGGCCATAACGTTTTGAGTTACACATAGATTTTCCTCAGCCTATCCACGCTGATCGACTTGGTGAACTCATCGCCTTCCACGTCTGATAACTTCATTGTGTCTCTTGAAAACATCTTGATAATTAATAACGGGTCCTCCCAATTTGGATTTGAATTTTCCCCTTGGATTGCGAGTGTATGGCTTCATAAGTTTTCGAATCAGATTTCCTAACTTTAGTAGCTTCGTCCTTGCTCTCTTGTTGAAGTGTCTAGCATTCTCCATCTTGTAAAGTTGGTCCACGACCTTGGAATTAATTCTTTGCCATTTAGGAATGCCTGCTAGCTTTCGATAATGCTTCATCTATCCATTGGCATTTCAAAATTTCAGATTCTATCATCATGCGTGAGGATTGCAGTTCTACTGTAGTTGACATTGCGATCTTTTAACCCATGTATTGGTAAATAAGGAGTTGCTCCATTCGTAGATTTAGATGTGGTATAATACCTCGTGTGGCAGTTTAGTAGCTCAAACAGAAGGGTTCTTAACAACTTTCTTCAAAATCTTTTTTTCTCCTCCTTTTTCCCTTTTTCTTTCTTTTCCATTTTTTTCTTTCTTTTCCCTTTTTTCTTTCTTTTCTTCTTTTGTTTTTTTTTTCTATTTTTCATTTTTTACTTTTCTCTTCTTTTTTATATTCTTTTATTATTTTGTTTGTTGGAATTTCTTTCGCTGCCTCATTCTCTTATAGATAACTTGATGCCGATTATTGGTGCTAAATTGCTTGTTTCACTGATAGCCTTTTATTTTTCAATTGAGGCTGAACTGTGTTATTTGTCACTACACGATGGTGGATCATAAATCTGCAAAGGGAACTCATTCGCCTACTTGGCATTGAAGAACAACCCGTCGTCACCATTTTTCATGGGAGAAATCTCTCTGTATTAACAAGTGAAAGAATCCTAATGTAGAGTTTTCTTTGCTCGCATGGATACTTCAAACCTTTGCGCAGATCAATTCCAAAATATTTTTAGCTTCCTTCATCAATACACCTCTCGCCAAAACATCGTTTGACATTCTCTTGTACATTTGTCTATGAAGGACTTATGAACTATAATGTCAAGCGTTGTAAGCATTGTAAGGACTTATTAACTCTCTCAAATACTTTAGAAAGGGAAATACTAAAGTTAGAGAATCTCCTTATAGGTTTAGTAGTTCTCAGACCTAGAGCAGTAATTGTTTTATCATTGCAGGTGTTCGGAGTCTTGACTGATCGACTGGAACCTTGAAATCTGGACTTGCTGAAATTTTCAACACGATTCCCATACTTCTTATCTCCTTTGATCTTGTCTCTTCTGAACTTGTCCTTATTGATAGCTCCCGCCTCATATCCTCAGGAAAAGTCAATTCATTTTCATCTTGCTAGGACAATTGACTCGGATCCGGCCTTCTCGGCATATGTCTTATGAGGTTCTATGTCATGCCAGTTGTTATCAACATGTTTCTTCGTTTCAGACTCATTACTGGTCTCTCCGTCATCTCTTGTTACCACTTTCCCTTTTCCCTTATCAAACGTCATGAACTTTTTGAGGCTGGCCTCTATCATTTCCTCAATCACCTTTTCCAATTCGGCAATGGGAATACTAGATTCAACCATCTTATGAGCAAGAATAGAATCTGGAACTGATAGATCTTCTGACGAAACAGTTGTCTGTCCTCAACCAGCTGCCTGACCTCAACCGATTTCCTGCCTTCGGTGCTTTTCTTGATGTGATGTTATCTTCGCTGCATGAAATGGAGTTTAGTCACATGACGTGGTGCATGTATGCATGTTTACGGAATGATACACGAAAATATGATCACACAGACAATATAATAAAATGCAATTAATGTCGTACTCTGCTGTTATTCGGTTGCGATTGTTCAAAATATATATTGTAGAAAGATTCTTGAGAATTAACATGAATCAAAATAAATTTTATCCTATAGCCAAACATTTGGAATGTTCCTTTTTCCTGTGTTCAAATAGTGCTGTCATTTGAACAGTGCATCCCTTCTTTCTTCTTTTTTTTCTTTATTTTATTTTTATTTTTTATATATTATTTTTTTTAGGCTTAAAATACATATCCTTGTATAGTGCTCGAAATGTTGACTTTTGACAATTCTCCAAAAATCAGTATTCACATACCAGGATTTTCGGGAAAAAAATTTTTTGACCCAATGCAGGAAATTTCATATATTGCTCAAAAATGTGCTTTATTATAGTAGACAAAATTTGGTGCTACCGGGGTTCCTTCACTCTTTTTTTATACAAGCCCAACACATCTATAATAGGGGTCTTCACATGTCGACTCCGAACCTTGGTTCGTTTTGATTCAAGTATTTCTTTTCAGTCATTCTCTCTTTAATACTTTGAATAATGGAATCGAAGCATGACAGAATACACCTATATGGCTACAAGAAAACAAGTTAAATGATGTATGAATGCAACACAACACACATATTACAAGTATATACAAACAAAGGGGAAAGGAGTAAGGAAATGCATGACCTCCACCCTTATAACTCCCACACGTGATTCATGATCTATAATCTCTTATGTTCCTAGGACATTTGGGTTAGGTCCATAAATCAACGTGGGAGTTTGGACATGACGCCTCTCACATTTATTTGATGAACGTATCAAACCAATATTATTACGGTATATCCTAAGAGGAAAGAACTATGGTCCACTACATGAGCTTAGGCTGAGTATGCATAGTCTTGGGTTCCATAAGCAAGAATTGGTTATTTCCTCCCATTTACTTTTGTCTATGTAAAAGGTGATAACAGATTGTGCCAACTCTTTTGATATACCAAATGGTACTTGACTTAAGGGTGGTGTATATTAATGGCGAATCTCAATAATCAAATAAAGTGAGGAGATCACATCCCCCAATATCACCGAAGAGTGTTGGGTAGAATGGGGATTGAGAAGAGAATAAATGTATGAATGACATTTATGATTGCATAAATTTAAACACAATTTAAATTAATAGCACAATTGATAAACATGAATATTTGGACAACTATTGGAGTTAACTCTCTAAATTTTTCTAGTGGAGTCGCCAGGCTGAGGACGATGTGGCTTTCGCGCATGTCTCATGGCCTTCTCAAGAGTCACTCGAGTAAAACGAATTAAACAGGTTTGGTCAATTTTAATTTAAGACAATTATTTCATTCAGTCCTATTTTTAATCCTCAGAAAATGTTTCCTTACTTTGATAAGGTTTTGAAAATTGTTTAGTGTCGCCACCCTATCCTACTAAACTAGGGAAAAATTTCTCGGATTAATTAATTTTTTGAACTAATTAATCCTATTTTAACCAGAGTGGATCCGGGAGTTGGGTATGGAAATGGGAAGGTGTTAGGTACCCATTCCGCCTAGTCTAAAGCCAGCCTCGTAGTTGTCCAAATATTCATTTTTTATTTATTACGGTATTAATTTAATTTGAGATGTAAAATCATTTTATGCAATTTTGAAAACAATGTCATTCAACCATATTATCATCATTCAAAACATTCATCAAGCATTAAAACTACACATCCACAAGAATGGGCGGAAGGAGAAAAGATCACAAACCTCTCCCATTGAAATACATTCTATCTATTTATCCCCTTACATATTCTCATTTCCCATTTAATAAATGCAAATCAATAGAAAATAAAATTATTACAATCCATATGAATAAATTACATTAAACTCAAAATATTACAACAAATAAAACAACAAATTATATCAAATACAAACATTCAAACAATATGATTAATGCAACAATTAATTGATAATCACCAAAATACCAATATTAGTCCAACAAATGATAAATAATCATAGAATAAATGATAAATAATAAAAATTATAACTGACATAATGCAAATTAATGTTAGAGATGTTAGAATTGTTAGTGAGTTAAATGAATAATATATATATATAACAATAAATAAATGTGCAAAAAATAAATGCTAGAAAATAAAACATAACAATTTCAATATTTTTCAAGCTCATGATCATAATGTTCATCTTGTCAAATGAACAAAATTCACAAATCCTAGCAAAAAAATAAGATTAAAATTGTTAACGTACTCATCCAGATCAAACATGGATTTTCGACCCTTAGGCCTTAACCCACTTTGATCTCAGAATCTGGGCACGATTTTACGTTTTTTATGTTGTTTCTCTTCTGAAACTTACATACCAACACCACTGAAAGTGAATCGAGTCCCCTTTCAAAGCAAACAAAGCCTGTAATCACCAAAAGATCGAAGGTAAAGCAAAAAGACAGCAATCTGGGCATTTCTGGGCGCCTTCCGTGGGAAGACTGGGCATCTTCGTTGCCCAGAAATGTAGCAAATTGCTGCCAAACTTCGTTTTTACGTGTGTCTCTCGTAAAAAACTCAGTTTCTTGGATTTATAAGATAGAAAATGAATTAAAAACTAAAAGAGGATGAAGTTTAGACTCTTAGTTACCTTATTTTGAAGGAGAATCGATGAATTTGCTTGAAGTTGATGAAGAACACATCAAGAACACTTGATCTTTGAGGATGATACGAGATTGTATTTTTGATTCATTTCTGGAAGTGTTTCTAACCCCAGAACCTACTGACTATCTCATAAACACTCTCTCACACAATGAAACTAAGATAACTCCTAAGATTTTTGTGAAGAAATTGAGTTTTGATGTGTTTTTTATTTGATTTTGTGTTTGATTTGTTGTTTTTAGTGTTTTTTATCTTAGCTTTCTCTCAAATGAGTTTTGTTCTAGCAACCAAAATGCCAACCCCCAAACCCTAAGCTTAGAAATGAATTTATAGGCAAAGGATGAAAAACGACACTATTCACTACCCATGTGGCATGTGGGCCCCATCTGTGGGCCCCACAAATGACTCGATTTTTTATTTTTCATGAAATCATTTTACATGGTACGTGTATCGACGTAAGTCATGAAAATTTATCTCGTGTGCACCCGGGACTCGTTTTCGGACCCTATTTCGGCACGAACCCGGAAAATGTGAAAACGATCCAATGGATTCGGTTTCTTATCCTAGGATTACTAGTTCAAGAATCGAGTCAATTGGACATTCCGAACTCATTCTATCACGAGAAATGTCATTACCATTGATGACCCCTAAGGATCACTAATGGGCCCCACTAGGGCCACTGTGGGCCCCAACAGCAAACCGACCTGATTTTTATGAAATTGGTCCAAGTGATACACAAAGTGCTGTAGCACACCAAGGTGCATCCCGGGCGAACCCAAGGTACGCTTTTGGGTCCCATTTTGCCAAAAATGTGAAAAATAAGCTAAGGGTTTCATTTCCTAAACTTGGATTATTACTTCGGGATCAAGTTTCTCGAATGCTTCAACTTCTTCTTAGTAAAAAAGGCTATCATTATTGAATCTATTTTTAGGGCAAAAATTGAGCGTCTACCCTTTCATTAATAATTCTTTACTACTTACATGATATTTAAGATTCAATATTATTAATAATAGTCAATAAACAATAAATAAAAAAATCAATTAAATTATTAAATATTTTAATAATATTTTTTGTGAACATTTGAATAAAAATTTAAATTAAATTGATTTTGTTTCCATAATACTTTAAATTTAAATTGGATGTTTAAGGGAGTATTGATTAGATTTTAATTAATAGAATGTGTTATGGTCATATTTAAACACTACAACTATGTTACAGTTTGAGTTAGATGTAAATACATAAAAATGCAAATAAATTTTTATTATTTAACTATCAAATATTAATAATTGATAATATCTGATGATGTCATTTTGTCTACTCCTTTATACTGTATGCAACACCATTCAATTTACTTTCGTTTCATTAATTATTAATTTCCCTTTTATCAAAAAACAAGATTCAATTAAAATTCAAACTCAAATTACTTACGGATAATTATTTAATTAAAATAAAAATAATTATATTTTATATGCATTACTTAATTTTCAATATAACAAATTCATTTTCTTCGAGTCTATTACGATCATCACCTTACCCCATTAGAATTTGAGTTTGATCCGGGCGCAAATGGACAGTCTCCCTATTGAGGTTGGTATTTTTTATGTTGCTATAATATCTCTCCCAAACACTTGTTTGTCACGTGATTTACTTTCAAGTTTGTTATTTATGTTAATTTTTATTTTTATTTTATTGATTAAGAAATGCAGAAAAATATTCTCATTTTTTTTAAAATATATTTAATTACTTTATATTACATTTCACTACAATTTAGTAATAATTAGGATGAAAATGCATTTGATTAAGGGAAGAAAATGATAATGAAAGATAATTTTATTAAAATTTAATTATTTATTAAATGAGGTCGATAATAATTAAAATTTTATTCGAGTGAAATTTAGAAAATTATATATTTAAATCAAGTTTGTGAAATTCATTTATATAACAAATAGGCCTTCTTAGTCACAATTCCGAAATAAAACTGTCAATAAGAAGAGAATTTACCAACATTAAAAGTTTATATTTTCCATAATTCTCAGATTCACATTATTGTGCATCAATTTATTGAAAATTGATTTGCTACAGAATAATCCTTCAAAAATCATGGAATTACATGTAAAGGTATAATTTCAATTTATAACCTAAATTCCCAAAAATAAATTAAAATGAATAGAAAATTTTGTTTTGGCACTTTTACTTATTTTACTGTATCTGTATATTAATATTTCAAACATATTATAGGAAAATATGCAGGAAAATGCATTTGACTCGAATCGCCAAAATCGTGTCCAATATGTTAGTGGATGAATTAAAGGTATATGTGTCAAAAATATGAAAAAAAAAAAAAAAAAAAATCCTCTGGATTCGAGTGGAGTTGCTCGAAAAAGGACAGGCAAAAACCCCTGCACTAAAAAATACATTAAACATGAGCCAATAAATAATCATTAAAGAACAACTATAATAAAAAAATATAAGCAAATAATAATGAAAATGAATAAATATAATAGTTAAAGAAACTAACATCTGGTCGCAGAAGGCTAGAAATATAAAATAATGTTACTGCTAGATTTTAGGTTCAAAAATTTAAAAGAGATAACGTTTTAGTTGAATTAGATTAGGTTTCAAAATATAAGATTTTAGTCGAATTAGATTAGATTTTAAAAATTACCAATTACCATTACTATATGTTAAATATGAAACTGAAAAAAGTAATTATCTAGCCAATTAAAACACAAAAAATAATGAAAATACTCAAAATTTTCTAAGAAAAGAAAAACAAATAACAAAATGAATCAAATAACAAATAATATGCCAACTGCAAATAATACATTCTCTACCAACCTGTATCAAGCTACCCTTTCTATCTAAGGATGGTAGGTCTTTCGCAAATGAAAAAAAATGGGGTTGGTTGATTTTAATTTATTAAATATTCTTTTATTAGACCTGTTTATTAATCATCAGAAAGCCGATCATTTTTTAAAAGGGATTTGAAAAATTACTCTTATCTTGGTAAGAGTTTCGATTTAGAGTCGCCACCCTTTTTAGAGAAAATATCACAAATTAATCAATTGGTAAGAGTTTTGATTTAGAGTTGCCACCGTCTTTAAGAAAAATATCACGAATTAATTGATTCTTTGAAATTGACTAATTCGATTTTAACCAGAGGCTAGGTAAGGGAATTTAGTACAGCCTTGAAAAGTTGTTAGGCACCCGAACTGCCCGGCTAGAAATCGGTCTCTTTCATTATCTAATCATCACAGCACTTGATAATATGGTTAACTCTAATTGAGATGTAAAATATTTTTTATGCATTTTTGGAAATCATGACAGACATGCAATCAAAGAAAGAGATAGGAGAATAGAATTACAACCCATTTTCTAATCATACAATCTACACTTTTATTCCCCAAATAATTTTCCAACCCATTAATTATTCCAAGCAAGCAAATAATAGGACCCATTAAGGTCCTTTACATAAAGCTCAATAAATAAAGATAATAAAAAACTCGAAGAGATAAACATAAACACAAAATATAAATCAATAACATTTAGTCACAACAATTGAAATGAACATAAATATTAGGATGTTCTAAAGTAAGGTTAGATGGGTTAGCTTAATAATGATTAAAAAGCATAAAAAATGCATAAAACATAAATGATTGAAATTCAAAGTACATAGAAATAAAAGACAGTAAATGAAAAGCATTGATTTAAAGGTTAAACAAGATCAAAGTTCAAGACTTTGATGTTCATGATAGATGATGAACAAATATGTCCATCACTACCTTCCTGTTGATTATTTGTTTATCTAGTTCATAACGAGTCATCTTCATGATTCAGAGCACTATTTCTCAGTGCTAGACTCAAAGGAATTCCAAATTCAAACTTTTTATTCATTTTTACATTCTAGACCTCTAAAATGAAGGTCCAAGTACCATCCAAAGTGGCGAGCGCCACTCGTAGTGGTGTGTAGACCTTGCCCTGATCAGAGGTCTCAAATCAGAGATACATGGGCTTTCAGAGTTGGGCTGAAGTAGTGTGATGCCACTACTCAGTGGCGTGCGCCAATTCTGACGCAATCAAAAGCATCTGGTTAGTCATAGATTTCTCTCATAACCAATAAAAAGGTGGTATTTTTAGGCCAATAGAAAAACAAAAAAAAGATGCAGTAAGGTTTAGAGCTCTTAGACGCTACTTATTTAGAAAGATTCCATAGATTTTGGGGAAATGAATCAAGAAATCTAAAAGATTCCATAGATTTTGAGGGTTTTTAATCCTAATCTTAGGGGCTATTTTTGTCTAAATGATTGAATAAAACCTTGAATTTAAGTGACAAACACAAGTTTTACTTAGATTAAAGGTTGAATTTTCAAAATGAAAGAGTTTCCCCTAAGCAACCATAAATCCTTCCATTCCCCCTCTCCCTATGCCCTATCTATAGGCAAATAGGGGAATGAGGTTGCCCTATTTTTTAGGGCTTGGGTAATAAGTGACACTAGTGGACCCCGAAATCGGGCTGAGCCATTTTTACTAAATAAGCCTAGGTGGCACACGTAATGAGAAGGCGCACCAAGATACGTGCTAGACGGGCCCGAGGCACTTCTTAAGCCCGATTTCATTATGAAACCCCTCGAAAATCTAAAAAACTAAAAAAAATTGAACAACTCAATTATCTTAGCCACAGACCATTGGTTCGAGAATCAAAGCAATCAAATGTCCTAATTCAATTTTATGTAAAAAGATTATCAACATTGAGCCCTTTTAGGGCAAAATTTAGCATCTACAGTTTGCCCCCACTTTAATGATATTTGCTTTTTAAGCAAGATGTCCTTAAAGTGTAAAGTGGACACGTGTGTAAGAAATACTTAACTTGGAGATTGTTGGATTGTTGTGTCATGTTGAGACAAGACGGGCGTCCTTTAGACTTTTTTGCATTCTTTAAAGGACTTGGATGTGGGAAGTGCGCCATTTGGTGGCTTTGCTGATGTAGAGTGTCATTTTGGTGCTTTTTGGCAGAGGAATTATGTCACAGTGATTGACGTCTTTTGCGGATGAATGCACCATTTTGGTGGCTTTGCTGAAATGTGTCACTTTGGATGGGTGCATTCTTTAAACAGCTTGAACTTAAGGGAAACATTAGTTTCGATGATGTGGTCAGGAGTGTGCCACCTGGGACGTCTTAATTTAAAATGCACCACTTTGGATGGGTGCGTCCTTTGAATGGCTTGAACTACAGGAAAATGCTAGTTTCAACCATTGGATAGTTAGTGTGCCTTCCGGGACGGCTTAATCTAAAATGCCTCACTTTGAACGGGTGCGATCTTTGAATAGCTTGAATGAGGGGAAACATCAGTTTCAACCATTCGAACAAATGCGCCACCTGGGACAACTTAATATGAAATGTGTCACTTGGAGGGGTGCATTCTTTAAATGGCTTGAACTAAAGGGAAACGCAAGTTTTGACAATCCAGAGATCATCTCCCCACCTAGGACTGCTTAATGTATAGAGGTTTGTTTATCATTCAAAGGAACTATTCGTAATAATTTGACTTTATTCGTTTTGTCTTCCTTTATTTTTGTTTTATTTGTTTTATAAACTTAGCGAATCTACACATAAAAAAAAACAATTATATCCAATTACAACCTCGCCAAGTTTCTAATCTGGGGGCTTCATCACGTTAGCAAATAAGAGGAGTAGATGTTCTATTAATACAGTCTCTTTATGCTTCCTGTCTCTTGCTTCTAAAGAGCTATTTGATGGAAAAGATTTAGCCTTCATGGCCTGACCTAACACCACAAGGAGTCTGGTTGTGCCATGGCTGTCGACTTGGAAAGCTAACCTTCTGACTTTTATTTTTCTAGGAGTACAACCTTAGCTAAGTCTACTCTTGCTACTCTTCCTATCTATTCCATGCAAACTTGCTGGTTCCCTGCCATTGTTTGTGATGAATTGACAGGTCATTAATGGAAATGTTTTTTATGTAGTGATTAATAGTTCTGGTTGCTCGTTGTTCAAGAATTCTTGTTTAAGTAGTTCATACTATCCATACATAGTATTTTGATCTAAGATTTCAATTATTTCATGTTTCCGCAGTAACATATTGTTCCATGTCCAAAATATGGAAGAAACAGGTGTTTCCATGACTCCACACATAAGAGAAGAGAGTACCCCCCGCCCCTTTATAATAAGACAGGCCCCCCATGTCCTTTCTTAATAGCTCTTAATAGATAGAGCAATCATCACTCGACAGCTCAAAAGCAAATCAGTACAAACCCTCATGATTCGTATTTGCTTACGTACCATGCATGCTTCGTCGTACACTTTCTAGTCCTATTTCAATGGCTTATTTGTATCCTGCTACATGATGGCACTCCACCATTCTGTATAAATGCACTATTCTATTTACACAGATATGGTAGGGGGCACATTCAATCTTTTTTTGTCCATTAGATTAGTTCCCAATTCTTCTCTTCATCATGCGGGATAGAGTAGTTTAATAGCTCGCAAGGCTCATAACCTTGAAGTCATAAGTTCAAATCCTGCCTGTGCAACATTTTTTTTATATTGACAAAATCATTTTATCGGATAGTGGAGATACTCTACACATTCCATTTGTTATGTATCAATGTTCCAATAAAAATACTTTTATGCATCAAAAAACCCAGGTTCAGGGGGGTAAATGCATTAAAAAGGGACAAGTTTTAGCGGATAGTGCCGCTACAGTTGGTGGCGAACTCACCTTGGGCAAAAACGTATTAGTAGCTTATATGGTTCTCTTTGGATGAGTGTCACTTTCGACATGCAGAGTGGAGGAATTGTGCCATTATGATTGTTGGTGACTTCTGCAGATAATTGCGTCGTTTTGGTAGCTTTGATCTAAAAGTCGTCACTTTGAATGGGTGGTTCTTTGAACGGCTTAAATTCGAATTGCATCACTTTGGATAAATCGGTAAGAGCAATTTTGCTAACAAGAAACAAAGGCCTTTGGCCAGTAAAGGTTACTAACAAAATTTCATGATTATGCCCAAAAAAGCATGCTTGTATGATAACACGTGACTTTGCATAAAAACATGTGAAAATGAATGACTTTGCTTGAATTTATGTGAATTTATTGAAATTCATGCCATGGCACGCAAGATGATACAAGATTCATCT
The DNA here is from genome assembly GCA_947857235.1 of Jatropha podagrica. Classification (NCBI taxonomy): domain Eukaryota; kingdom Viridiplantae; phylum Streptophyta; class Magnoliopsida; order Malpighiales; family Euphorbiaceae; genus Jatropha; species Jatropha podagrica. The sequence goes on along the minus strand of CANUEP010075148.1, from coordinate 24,693 downwards.
GCGTGCCAAGAATCATTAAGATTTATATAAAAACATTGAATAAAAATATTTCAAGAATTCTTCTTTTATTGTATGTCCTTTTTTTAAATTTCAAATAATCAATTATATATTTTAAAATTTTAAACTCATTTAATTATAAAATATTTGATAATAATGATCATTCAATTAAAATATAAATAAAAATAAAATTATAAATGTTCTCTCCTTTCGTTTTTCTATTTTCTTTTTCACTTTATTTTTAACAATTTGATTGCATCTTGAGTATATTTTTAAAATTTACTTACAATTATTTTAAATGATATATAAATTATTATGCATTTGAAAATTTTAAATATTTTATTTATTTTATTTAATTAATATTTTAAAATTAATTACATTTAGATAATGTAATATAACTAACCGCACGCGAAGCATGGATCAACGGTTATAATTATAACCCTAAATGGTATTAGGGACTTTATGAACTTTGTTAATTACTTAATTAATATTTATCTTTTAATTGATGCAAGGTTTGCAGGTTTCTTTTACTACAGTGCTAGTTGCTTCAATAATCGAAATTGAATATTCCTGCGGATATATTTTTTTTTTTTTGAAGGTATGTTCCTGCAGACTTTTAAACAAAAAAAAAATCTAAATAAATAAATTAATTTTTTCAGATATATTTACAAACCCATTTATCTTTAATTAATAGATATAAAGATAATTATTAGTTATTGCTTTTGAATTTTTTTCTCTTATCCAGATTTACAATCTTTTTATTCTTTCTATATATCTTTAGTTTTCAAGAATTGTGTAATAGTCTTTACTATTGTGAAACAAACGGAGGTTAAGAGATTTTAATTTTCAAAGGACATTTTTACTACTGTGTTGTATGTGTACAATATTTTTTAGTTTGAAAGGATCTTTTACCCTCGGCAGCTACCTACTTTTACATATGATCGTATTTTTTTAATTAAAATATTTATAAATGAATAAGTGTGAAGTATTTTTTTTTTTTTTACATATTCAATTGTTTTTATAGTAAAAAATGATGAATTGAAAATCCTAATTTTACTTTTTTTCATAAAATAGTGTTTGTATATTAAAAAAAAAGAGAAAATGTAAAAAAATATAATATATCAAACATAATAAATAATAAATGTAAAAGTGTAAGGTGATTTTTTTATCCATAACAGTGTATTTTTTCAATAATTTTGCATATAGTTATAGAATAAATTTTATATTAATAAAATAAAAATTTAAGTAAAAAACTATTATAAAAATATTGTTTTTAAAAGAATTATTATAAAAAATAATATCGAGGAAATGATGAAACTATGATAAAATGCTTGCGACAAGATTGCAGGTTATTTTCCTTGTATACACTAAACTGCAATCAGATTTTATGTTTACAGGAATAGAGTAATAATACTATTTAAACCATGTATTTTTATGTTATCTGTATTTTACCACTACACTATCATTGTATTTGAAATGTAAGTTTGTCCCCCTAAACTTTTAAAAATTTTGTTTGGCCCCAAAACGGTTTTCTAAGCTCAATTTCTACATATGACTTATATATTAAATCAAATAACACATGTTTATCTTTTATTTTTTATTTAAATTTTTCTTTTTTTAGTTAATTAACAGCCTTAGAAAAGAAAAGGCAAAAATATATTTTGTTGCACATGAATTTGGGTGCAAAATAATGCATGAATCGAAACTTTCTTTATTTTTAGTGGTGAATTTTTAAATTATAATTTTTTTAAAAAATGAATTTGTTAATTTTAAGTTTTTAATTTTTTTATAAATTCACGCAAATTAAATATTTAATAAATTTAAATAATAGATTTTATAATTTGAATGCAAGGATTTAAATTGAAAAATAAAAATATAATATAAAATTAAATCACTTTATTATTAAATTATATCTTAATAAACTGACAATAGTATTCGAGCATTATAATTTTTTTTTCTTATAATACTATATATATATGAAATGAATTATATGTACTAAATTATAACAATAATTAATTTTTTTAAATTAACTGTAATTTTAAAAATTATGTTATAAAAAAAATATCAATCAACTATCTTACTTATTAATAATAAAATTAAATTTTAATTTTTTTTAAGAAAAAAATTCCATACCCACAACGTTGTGCGGGATGACATTGTTTGTTACTTAATAACAATTCTGCTCTTTTTTTTTTTTCTGAAGGAAAATGGCAAAGGCCGACGTGGGGCCCACATTGACAGCCACATGAAATTACAACCATTCCTTTTAAGTGAAAAAAAAAAAAAAAAAAAGAAAAAATCAATCAAAATGGTGCAATGCAACAGTGTTGATGTGTCAATAAATTTAACTGCACGTTAACACGTTTCATCGACTGCAAGAAGTCATGTCTATGGGTTCTGGTTGAGAATCACGTTTCGAGTGCTTTAAATATGGGCTGCTTGCAAAGCAGATTACAGATGCCCACAGCATCGACAAGTAAGAAAGAGCCATAGGCAGATACATAGGGAAAGAAAAAGCACTTCCCCTACAAGAAGTGCTTTTGAGGGAGAAGAAGAAGCGCTTCTCTGCAACAACTGCTTTTCGAAGAGCAAACATATCTGGGATAAACTTCAGGTACTTATTATTGTTGTCATATATGCAATTGTTTTGGTTTACTGTAATCTCCTGCTGTATTTAGGCAGATCTGAAAATTTTTCTTGTCCATTGCATGCAATGTGGAACTCCACCACCATTATAAATTTATTATTATAATAAATTTAAGGAAATAAATAGTAAAATATGATAAAGTATTTAACTAAAATTGCAGTTCTGGACAGGAAGTAGCCTAAATTTCAAGGACTAATAAGTGAATTTATTAAATTAGAGGAATAAAATTGTAATTTTGATCAAATTTGAGAGGCTAAAGTGAAGGAATTAATAATAAATTACTCCTGGTCTCTTAAGTTTGACTATAATTATTATTTGGTCTTTATATTTTGACTAAATAATTAGATCTCTGGTGCCCTTTACATTTTTTTGAAATTGTTTCGTTCTAATATTTGATTATTTGATCATTTACAATTTAATATAAAGTTACTATTTGGTTCCCCATATTTACAGTAACATTACTATTTAGCCTTTTATTTAATGATGAAAAAATACGAAAGGACTAAATAATTTAATAGATTCAAAAATTTGGGGTGATTAGTAGTTTAGTTAAAATACGTGGATCAAATAGTAATTGAGATCAAACTATAGGGATTAAATAGTAATTCACTGATTAATTAATAAAGAAAGTGAATAAATAAATATTTAAAATTGAAGCAAAAATAAATAAATAAATTATTTCGAGAAAATAATGATTACCTTCAAAAAGAATTGTACCGAAACACATTGTAGTTTAGGCAGGAGTGGAAATTACAGATTTAGATATTAAAATTTGACTCTACTTGTAGAGAGTGAAGTTGTAATTTGACAGCCGTACAGCAAAATTTAATAATAAGCAAGCCAAAATTTATTGGTATTTCCTTTTATATTATTAAATTCAAAATAGAGGATTGGATTCCACTGCCTGACTTAATAACTAATCCTTCTCAATAGAGGATGGAAAGTTGCATTCTGAGTAAGCCACTTTTGCCTCGTTTGATTTTCAAGTGTTGTTACTCGTCAATGTTAATTAGTAGGGCTTAACAAATCGGGAAATGCATAGCAAAGAACTTTGTCAATTGTAGAAAAAAGTTAGGATTACGGCATTCATCTTCCCATCAATGATATTAAATATATATGGGATTTGGAAAGTGAATAGATGTATAACAAATCAACTAGGTGAATTTGAATTCTACGTCTTGGGTCTACTACGACACCATAAGCGAATTTCATACCTTTGTAAGAGATCTTTTAAGTTATGAGGTGGTTCTAATATCTTGTTAGGTCTGAAATGATATTTAAACTATTTAACCCATTTTCCGTCGGTGCTATTTACATTGTTAAATATCTTGTAATATTTAACTTTTTGGTCATATCACATTAATATTTAATACTATCAAATATCACGAGCTTCATAGTAATTTTTTAACTTTTTGGTCGTACCACATTAATATTTAACACTACCAAACATCACGAACTTACATTTGGTTCAAATTCCTTTTGAGTTGCAAGGGTTGAACTGGAGTTTTGTGGCATAAAGTATTTAACTCTTAGTTTTATTTTTTTAGGGGTTGTATCCCTACTTTAAAATTAAAAAAAAAAAAAAAAAAAAAAAAATACGAAATTTTTCGAACACAAGAAAAAAAGAGTAATTTCAGTTATATTTTAAGGACTTTTTAGTAATTTACGCTAATTTTAAAAATTCTTGGGAAGGAGGGGTGAAAGTAAATAGTTGATTTAATTTAAAAGATTTTCCGGGTCTAGGTAAGTAAATCCTAAACTAGGGGATAGTTTGCTGCTGTTTTTTCTTTGTGCCATATATTTTTTAAAAACAGCATCTCGGTCTACGAGTAGAAAATGCTAACTTCAATCTAATTAATGTTTAATGATGAATTTGCAGAGAAGCTTAACAGAACAATGGGAGCCGGTGGCCGAAAAACTGCTGTCCCCGTCTGCAGTAAATTCAAGGAAATGGAAACCAACAGACGCCTGAAGCGAGTTCCACACACAAAACCTCCATTCACCCTCGGCCAAACCAAACAAGCCATCCCATCCCATTGCTTTAAACGCTCCCTTCTCCGCTCTTTCTCCTACCTTGTTTATGACCTCTCTTTAAGCTCTCTCTTCTACTCCATTGCCACTAGCTACTTCCATCTTCTCACTTCTCCAATCTCCTACATCGCTTGGCCCATCTACTGGACTCTCCAGGGCTGCATTCTCACTGGTGTTTGGGTCATTGCTCATGAATGCGGCCACCATGCTTTTAGTGACTATCAATGGGTTGATGACACTGTTGGCCTAATTCTCCACTCTTCACTTCTTGTTCCTTATTTTTCATGGAAAATTAGCCATCGTCGCCATCACTCCAACACTGGTTCCATTGAACGTGATGAGGTGTTTGTCCCTAAATTCAAGTCTAGACTCCCTTGGTATTCCAAGTACCTCAATAACCCACTAGGCCGAGCTTTAGCCGTCGCAGCCACACTCACGGTCGGCTGGCCATTGTACTTAGCCTTCAATGTCTCTGGACGACCTTATGATCGGTTTGCTTGTCACTTTGATCCTTATGGACCTATATATTCTGATAGAGAAAGGCTTCAGATTTACATTTCTGACATTGGGATTTTCGCTGCAACTTATGTGCTCTATCAGATTGCCATGGCAAAAGGGTTTGCTTGGCTGTTATCTATCTATGGGATACCATTGCTTATTGTTAATGCTTTTCTTGTGACAATCACATATTTGCAGCACACTCACCCTGCATTGCCACACTATGACTCCTCCGAATGGGATTGGCTCCGGGGAGCCTTATCGACAGTGGATAGAGATTATGGGGTGTTGAATAAGGTTTTCCATAACATTACAGACACTCATGTAACCCACCATCTCTTCTCTACAATGCCTCATTATCATGCAATGGAGGCCACTAAAGCAATCAAGCCTATATTGGGCGAGTATTATCAGTTTGATGGTACTCCAATTATTAAAGCGCTATGGAGGGAGGCAAAAGAGTGTCTGTTTGTCGAGCCAGAAGAGGAAGGTCCCAACCGAGGTGTTCTCTGGTATGGAAACAAATATTGAGAATTATATATGTGGTTTGGCCTTTAGAGAAGTTTATTAGAATAACCATCCAGGGAGTGTGAATGTAGTGTGGATGTTAATAATGGAGAAGAAAAACTAGATGGCTAGTAGCTTTCTTTACAGGAAAGTGGTGTTTCAGTTATGTCTGTTTGTGGAACTCTACTGCCTTATTTCATGTATGATGTAAGTTTAGTCTTTTAAATCATCCTTTGCTTCTTTTTTTTTTTTTTTTTCAAGTTCTTAGATAAAGAATTAAGTCCACGTTATTGGTACAATGAAATTTATAAAAAAGCTAATAATAATAAATTGTTGGTTGGAATAAAAAAGAGTCACGTTTGGAACAATTGAATTTCACAAATTTGGTGGAATCCATTTGAAAATTTAATTCCATCAAATTTTATATTTAGAATAAAAAAAATATGAATTTAAATTCTATAAATTGGATACTATGAAATTAGATTAATTTAATTTACAAATTAGATTAATTTAATTTAAATTAGATTAGTTTAGTTTAAATCTTATAAAATTGTTGAAATTTACAAATGAAATTCACATATTAATTCATTAACATTTAGATTGACTAAATTGTCCCTTCACCTTAAATATTATTAATTAAATTATCTTTATTTATTTTTTTCAATATATTTTAATCCATTAATAAAAATAAAATTTAAAAATTTGCAAGCACATGAAATTCAAAATTTTAAAATTTAATCAATTAATTATGATAGAATATGAGTGATTTATTTATATTAGTATTTTTGTTAAATCATTGTGTTAAGGTTATTTTAGAAAATAAAGACAAATGAATTTTTATCTAATAATTGTTTCAAATAATTTTATGGAATTCAATTGAATTCTTTATTTTAAATTGTAGCATACCAAATATGATAAATTCATTTGTAAATAAATTCTACTTGAAATTCATTTACAAATGAGTTGTACAATCATGGTTAATTTATTTCAAATGGTATCTTTTTATATGTATATAGATATACGCACTCCTCTAGAATTATATCTATACACATACACATACTATTCTAGCTGAGTTCCAATCTTTCAATTGGAATTTAAAATACAAGAAAATGTTTAGCGAAGGAAAATGATTAAAAGAAATAAAAATGATTAAAAGAAATAATTAAATGTTATATCTATCTATAATCTATAATATATATAAAAGAACTAATTAAATGTTATATCTATCTAATGAATTGGAAAATATTAGGCTTCTAAAACGTGTCTGCGTATTCTAATTGATAAAAAATATTATTATGGATAATTTAGTTTTATTGTAATTAGATAACTCTTAATTTTATTGATATTTTATTTACAATAAAGAGAATCTAATTCTTTTTTAATTGGTAAACTTTTAATTTTAATTATATTATGATTAAAAATATAATATAAAAATATATAATTTAATATATAACTTTTAATTTTTGTTGAACCCTAGTTAACATTAGGATTTCATACCGTGTTTATTTTTCTATCATTATTATTATTATTATTATTATTATTATTATTTTAATCTCATTCTAATTAGAAATTTATCTTTTAATACCATTTTAATTAAGAATTTATTCTATCATACCACTATATATACGTTTAGTTTTAATTATTTTTTGCTATTAAAAGTTTATTGCTTTTAACTATCAATAATTAATATTACAAGCTTTCGCTAATTTGAAATTATTAAATTTATAATAATATCTTTTTTTTATAAGTATTAACTCTCTCTATTTACAAATTAATAGGATAATTGTTATTTACATTTTTATAATTCAATAATTCTTATATCCTTCTTATTTTTATTTAAAGTTTTATATTTATAAATTTATATATTCGTTACTTGATGAAACACCGTATTCAATAAGTTAAATAATAATAATAATAATCCGGATCTTTTATGTAAGCCTTTTATTTTTTTAGGTCTAACTGGTTATAATATTCAATTTGTTAATGTGAAACTAACTTAATTTAATTTTAAATAATAAAACTGGATTTGAATTTTCTCCAGATGAGTAAGAGTATCCAGAATTGTATGAAATTATAGCAAAACACATGATGCATAGTCCGTGCGGCGAATAAAATCCAAATTGTTTTTGTTTGATTGAAACAAATATAGATTTCATTACCCGAGGCCGTATAGCTCAAAAATAATAAAGGAAAAAGATAAATACTCAATTTATAGAAGATTGAATAATGGATGAGAGCTATGTCATGAGACATCAACTATTTTGATAAGAATAATTAAATAAAAGCATAAATCAAAGTACAACATTAGTTATTTATTTTTCTATTATTTTTAAAATAAAACTAAATATCTCTTTATTCACTTAAGTTTTGGCATAGTTCAACGAATAAATATTAGATTAAAAGGCTAACAAAGTGTTAAAACTAATACAATTGTTATTTAAAATTAAATGTATACTAAAATGAAACATTATATCAAATATTAATTTATTAAATTTGTGAAATCAACACTCATATAATAATAATAATAATAATTATACTTCATAAAAATATAAAATCTCTATTGAATATTGTTACTATTTTTTTTTAAATGGCTATAGATATGAACTAAAAGTAAAATATGTTCAAATGACTTCATCCATGCAGGTAACAGCTAGGAGAAAGAAATTAGATAATAGATGGGTCGTTCGTTATTATCCATATCTTTTAACAAGAGATAACTGCCACATAAATGTTGAGGTATGGATTAGCTTAAAAGGCGTCAAATATCTATATAAGTATATCTACAAAGGACACGATAGCATCACAGTGCATGTGTCCAACGGGGATGAAGAAACAGATGAGACAAGGGATTTTCAGGATGCAAGATGGGTGTCAGCTCAAAAAGTAATGTGGAGAATATATGAGTTCAAACAGAATGAAATAAATCCTCCAGTTATAAACCTATAACTTCACCGCCAGACTAATAGATTGTATCATATTAGAAGAACAAGGACCTAAAACACACTATGCAATTAGGCCATGTATCTACAACGACATTAACTAAATACTTTAGAAAGTGCTCACCGATCAAAAAGCAAAAGGCCTGCTTTATAGAGGTTTTTCAAAACACTACATGTGGAATAAGCAACAAAGAGTATGGTCTAAGAGAAAGAAGTGATAAGTAATAGGTCGAGTGCATGCCGTGAATCTGAGTGAGCATGAAAGATACTACTTGAGATTGTTCTTAAACCATGTAAAGGGTCCAGAATCATTTAATGACCTACTATCGGTAGACGACGAGCATTGTGAAACATTTAAGGACTCAGCACTCAAAAGGGGATTGCTTGAACCATATGAGAGCGCATCGTATTGCATGCGCAAAGCAATGGTGTATCATATGCCGAGAGAAATAAGGAGACTCTTTGCTATCATATTAGTATACTGTGATTTGATGTCTAAAGATTTCAATAGAATTCACTCGAACTCAATAGATATACAAACCTCTTACACGTTGAAGAGCATAGAATATCACTTGTAAAGCAGGAGAAAAGAAATCAAGAAGTACAATTTGCCAGATATACCCCAACCTCAATTGAACTAACCAAACATAAATAGAAGGAAAATAGTAGATGAAATTGCATTCGAAATACCACAAGAGGATATGGATGCAGTGCAAAAATTGAACACAGAGCAGCTCCATGCATATAGGGCCATATTGGATAGGGTCAACTCAAACACTGAAGGAGTTTTTTTTGTGGACGGGCCAACGGGCACAAGTAAGATGTTCTTATATTGAGCACTGCTTACAAACATAAGATCAAAAGAAATGATAGCACTCGCGACAGTGATCTCTGGAGTAGCAGCACTAATTACGCCAAGAGGTAGGATTGTACACTCACAGTTCAGCATACAGTTGAGCCCAACAGAATCTAGCTTATTTGGCATATTGAAATAGAGCAAAAAGACAAAATTAATCTGCATGGCGCTTATTATATGGTACGAGGCACTAATGGCAAAGAGACTACCAATAAAGACAGTAGACAAAAGTATGAGGGATATAATGGAAAGTTCAGAATGATTCAGAGGAAAAGTAATGATATTCGAGGGAGATTTTAGACAGGTCGTGCCAGTGGTGCCAAAAGCTATTAGACAAGAAATAGTAAGCACAAGTCTTGTGAAATCCTAACTTTGGCTAGTATATGACAAGCCATGCAATACTAGCAATAAAAAACGAATGTGTAGATGGCCTGAATCAGAAGGTGATAGAGTTGTTCCTTGGTCAGAGCAAGATCTACAACAGTTTCGATGAAGCAATAAATGACACAAGCAACTACTACTAAGAGGAATTTCTCAACACTCTACTACCAAACGGATTGCCTCCGCACATGCTAGAATTGAAAGTCAACTGTCCGATAATATTTTTGAGAAATTCATGTCTTAAATGGCCTGTGTAACGGAACCAAAATGGTGTGCAAAAATTTTAGAGTCAATGTAATCCATGCTGAAATAACAGTTGGACAACACTGACGGAAGCAAATATTCTTACCTATAATACTTCTCTCTAATGCAAAAAATGAAAGATACCCATTCCATTTTGAGAGAAAGCAATTTTTAGTCTGTCTTTCCTTTGCAATGACAACAAACAAAGCTTGAGGGCAAATAATATCGAATGTGGGTGTATATTTACTATAGGATATTTTCTCACATGGATAGTTTTATGTGGCACTGTTAAGAGGAATATCGATGTCTAAAACAAAAGTCCTTATAAAGTCAGATAAGAAAAAAAATGAAGGATGCAACGTACAAAAAAGAACGTTGTCTAGAAAGAGATATTACTGCCAAATAGGTGACAAAAGATGTTTAAAATTTTCATCAATATGCTTAAAAAGATAACAATGTTTAAACTAATAATACTGATTTCAACTTTGCAGTGAAACAATTTATTGAAAAAGGCAGAATCACATATTAATACAACAACTCTTCAAAAGGGAGAAGGAGATTAATCAGGGTAAAAGGCACATTGTAACTAATATTTATAATCAATAATTTATCATTATTTTTAATATAAATAAATGTCTAAAGTTATAGTAGATATTTAAATAGAAAATATCAAGTCTATTTATTTATTTTTTCCTCAGTACCTTATCATAAATATAATAAACTTGAACTAAGCAAAGAGAAAGAAAAATTAGATAACGAGTACAAATAATAGGTACTCAAGTGCAATGCACGTTCTAAAAAACTAGTAAATTATAAGTGAAAGAAACTGTTTCACCTTTCGCTCTCTCATTACATATTATTGAATCTTTTGTAATTTTTTTAAAATGTTAATACATTTAAATATAAAATACTTAATGAGATTAAAAAAAAACATATATATAAACTAGTTTTTATGAATATGCATTTACATGTACTCGTTCCATATATCCATGATTTAATTTTTTTTATGCACAAAATATTACAAAGTAAAAAAAAAAAGAGAAAATTATAAACACAAATTATAATAATTGAGATTATAAAAGATTAATAAAAAATAAAATTTATTAGAAAAATAATTAAATCAGTGTATTTTTTAAAAAAATTATAAGGACAAATAATGATAATTAATAAATTAAACATTATCTTCTTTTTTATCTTAATTTAAAATATCACAAATAAAAAAAATACAATGAAGATAGTTACAATTTATTTGAAAAAATTAAATAAAAATATTACATTTATTAATATCTATAATATATAATAATAATATTTATAATTTATGTTGTATTAATATTTATGCTGTATTAGATTTAAAAAATAGCTTTAAAATATTTTCTTTGAAAAATATTCTTTTATGTTTAATTATTTGGTTGTACTATCAAAAATTATTTACAAAAACTAAAGTTGTTAATTTAAGTGATTTTCGCCAATAATTTTAATTATCTAACATTTGTTAACTAAAAATAAATAAACTTTCTAATAGAATTTAGATTCAATTAAGAAATTAACATCTCCAATCAAAATTAAATTTTTTTTATTTTTTTAACCAATAAAATTAAAGTAATCAATGATATTTTTATCGATTTATAAACTTAAGAGAAGCATTTTACGAAAGTAATTGATAGATATCAACACTACCAAAAATAATTCATGTTCTTCCTATTCTAGCTAACTCGTAGATAGGGTGAGAATGGTCAAACCCTTAAGACTAATATGGACTAATTTTAATTTGAGACCAGTAATAATATAACAAAATAAAAAAGGGGATTTGACTATCAAAGTAGTAATCGAAAAGCAACTAAAGTAACTAGAATTCAATAAAACAAAGGATTAAAATCAACGGAAAAAGATTCAGCCAAAGGTGATTCATAGTACAAAATCCTCTTGATTGATTACTAATACAGAGATCGTTCAATAATTCAAAAGATCAACAGATTATAATCTTGGAACAAGTATTTTCAAAAAATCTTTTTAAAATAATAGATGAAACAGACAAGTGCTAGAATAATCTCTAACTAGCAAACAACTTTAAATAAGTGATAGAATTTAATTTACTAGCAGCAAGGCAAACTAGAAAAATCTTACCTTATTCAACAAACTTAACAAGCAAAGTTTATTTAAAATAGATTGTAAGTTTCCATAATATAATCCAAAAATCTAGTCACAATCAAATTATATTATTTGCTACTAAGTCAATTTAGCTTAGACAATACGACTCTAACTTTTTTTATAGCTATATGCATTCCTATTAGATTGAACAATGGGAACCATTGAATAAATAACAGGAAAACAATAAAGATGGAGTTTTTCATCAGATCCAGAAAACACACAAAAATCAATCGAAATCAAAGAAGAAAGTTGTTGCATTAAGATCTCAGCTTGAAGATTTCCTACTTGAAATCAACCTTTGACTAAAATAAAATAAGTTTAACCACTTATGGTTATGAAGAAAATAAAGAATAATAAATCTTAAAAAGAGCTACTGCTATCGTTAAGTATCTATCCAAATCCCTTAAATGGTGGCCAACTTATATTTTAAATGATATTCTTGTAGCTACTAAAGATTTTCAATAATTCTAGTCACGTCCCCTCTACGCTTGCCCAAGCGTAAGTTGAAAACTTTCAGAAGACTTTATTCTATTGTGGATCCGTCTTTACATCGCTTGCCCAAGCGCAATCTCAAAACTTTCAGGGGGTTTTATTCTGCTTCGGACTGATCTCCTGTCACACCCCAAAAATCGATATGTGATGGTCCTAGGGTCTAGATAGGCTTAAGGCCACCGGATACCACGTAAAACTCACATCTGATTCTATCTTATTATAAATAAGTAATTTGCTAAATACTTAATATTTCATACTTAGGTGAGCTAAAAACTTTTCACTATTATTCAACTAATTTCTCTAGATATTTTTTTTAAATAACTCAGGCTTAAGTAATCAGATTTACTCTCATATAATTCCTTTGATAATGGACTTTGCATTCATAATCAACTAATATTATTTACATATATCTATAGAACAACTAGAGTTATCCATTAAATACATAAATTACTCATAAATACCAACGCATAATTATATTACTCTCTTACTTTTTGTTGAAATAAAGAAACCAAGAAGCTACTAAACTGAATCACTTCTATTTGAAATACAAACGCTTTGACGAGACGTCAACTCAGTGAGGATATAGTTCCCCTTAATTGGTATATACATTATAAATATTACCTAGCTTATAAATCAATTATTACAATTTAATATATCATTAAGGCTCATTACAGATCTACTTCAATTAAATAAAATTTATAATAATCTAACTTCTTATTATCGATAATATATCAATCATATATTAAACAATTACTTAAAAGTGCTTAAGAAAATATATTACTATATGTATTTCTATACCTTTTCATCTCATACAGATATCTTAGATAATTCAAATAATTCGGATAATTCGGCTAATAACAGCATTTCACAAAATCACAATTTTTCACAAATTACTATTTTCACTTAGATAATACTGAAGAAAACATATTGCTATGTACATTTCAGCATTATTTCACACTTCATAATTTTCAGGGCAGTAACTTCTTCCTTTAATTGCATTCGCTTTCACCGATGTACAAATAGTCTGATGGTATAACCCCCATTAGGATGGAGTTCTATCATTAGCCCAAATAATATCATAGCACAATCAAAATCAGACACAATAATCAATAAGCTTTTCATATTCATAATTTTATATCACAATTTCATATTGCAATTTCAATAATTCCAATGTCAATGACAGTAAGTAACTAAATAAATTCTTTCAAATATTTTAATAATCATAAATTGAATCAAACAATTTAAACACATATAAGAAGGAGTTAAACACCATAATTCACCTTGATTTCGTGTATCTAACGTCTTTCGATCACTTATAATTTTAAAATGATTTGTAATAATTCTTGACTTTTCTTTGCTCCTTTATAATTTTCTCTTCCTTCCTATCACTTATTGGTTTAATCCCTCTTTGAAATATTTATATATTTCTAATATTTTTGTTATAAATAATCTTAGGCAAGTAGGGTATTTATAGAGAAATAAATGAAATGGAAAAATTAAGTTTGAAAATGAAGGTGTGAATAAAAGAACATGTGGTATTTTTCCTAATACACTTGTCTTCCATTTTCTTAATTTAGATGATGATTCACTTAGTATTTTGTGATTATTGATTTCTAGCAATTGCTAGATTAATTGAAAGAAAAAAAATGTGAAAGGAAGAAATCAACTTGAAAATGTGAAAGAAAGAAATTAAATTTGAAATAAATGTGTGAATCAATGAAAATATAATCTCTTCTTTAATATAATTGTCTCTCTTTCATTAATTAGAGATTAAATCATTTGCTATTTTTTAGCAAATAATAGAAAGAAGAAAATGAAATGAAAAGGCTACGTTTGAAATGAAAATATGAACAGGTGAAAAGATGATCACTTTTTCAGTACATTTGTCTTCATTTTCTTAATCTAGAATCATGAATTATGTATTGTGTTGTGTAAATATTAAGTTGTCACTTGTAAGAATAAAATTTTCCTTTTATTCCCTTTAGTTGCTTTAGTTAAGTAGTAGTCTATATGTCATTTTTTATCATTTCATATTTTATTATTTAAACTCATTTGATCTAGAGTTTTATACATTTAATTTTTAGATTTTCTTATATATATTTGTGCCTTTATATTATTATACATTTAACAGTTTTAGAATTTTCTATACTTATTCCTTTAATACTTTACAAATTGTATTTCCTTACATTTCAGTAATATTTTAAACATGTCACACATTGTATAAAATACAATATTTTAAACAAGTCACACATTTGTGCTTTTATTATTTATTTGCTTATTTACACAATATTTGGACTATAATACTTTCTTTGCATATAGGGTGTTACATAATAAGTATCAAAATTTGAACTTTACCTCTTTTGTTTTGTCAAATACTTATTAACAGTATGACTAATTAAGATTTTAATAAGTAAATGCTAAAATTTTAATAAGAACAAATAATTATCAAGATTAAAGAATAAATTATTCAATAAATTTTAAAAGTGAACTCACAATAAAATTAGAAAAGAATTTGATTAAAATTATTTTATGAAATATTTCGATTTTAAAAAATCAGGGTCTTACATCTCCTCTTATGCTTGCCCGAGCATAATTGCGAAACTTCTAAAAGCTTTCTGGAAATCTAGTTCCAACTTGGTCTGCTTCATCAAAAACCCCAAAAATTGATCTCCAAATCTTCTTTTTGAATAAATCTAGCATAACCTATGAAAAACATGAAAACCAAATGAAAATCCTCGTTTTAATAAAAAAGTATGAACAGAAGATAATTAAACAAGAGATATTTTATGCTAAATTAACTAGTTATCAGTAATGTTCCTCCGTACTTTTAGATATACTAGTCTTTTTTTATTACGAGCGTTGCACGTTGATTATACTAATTATATACTTATTTTTTATACTCTTCTAATTTTTTATGCTCTTTGTTTTATTGATGCAGTTGTCTTCCCATCCTTTGATTTTATTGGCCATAAGGTGATCTTTGAAGAATTTGAGGATAATTTTCAACGTGCATTGTCTAGCTTTCAAGAGAGCAGTCTCGATTTTGCTGTTGTGGAAGCACTTGCTCTTAGACAGTGCTTGATTTTTGCGCAAGACAATTTTCATTTAGCTGGGTGTATTTTTTTTTTATTGTCAAGTTTTAATTTCTGCTGTTTAGAGTAAGTGGATTAGGCGACAGTCAAATATTAAGGCTCATCTCCTTGTTAGAACTTCCATGTATTTTGCTCGTTATTTTATTTGGGATGAAATCCCTTGATGTTTGTTGGATTATTACTCTCATCGGGAATAAATGGTGATTATTCCTTTTCAAAAAAATAAATATAATTTTTTAATTTATATTAAAATTTATCGCACATAATACTTGTAATGTTACTTCTTATGTACTTAATTTATTTTTATATAATGAAAGTTATCTCAAAATATACTTCAACTTCATCTTTAAACATAATCTTTCGGTACCTATTTATAAATCCAAATTCTTAAAATCCTAAGATGCCAAAAAAAAATCAAATTACTACTCAATCTCCAACTCTACCTTCAACCTCAAATCAATGTCTATCTATAAATATAATGAAAATAATTATAAATGATTTTCTACTGCTAGGTAAAGAAAAAAAAATGAAAATATGATATGAATTGATAACAATACTCACTTTGGTTATAGTGACAATTTACTTACCTATGAATTAGAGAAAGGAACACAATTCTAATTTGTTTTTTCAATTTATAAACATTATTTTCTCTCAAATCAAACAAATTTAGAATATGAGAGAAAATATATTAAGAAAATTAAAAATACTTAATCATTAAGTAAATGAAATATAGAATCTCTTACTAAATTAAATATAGTAGTTAAAAATTTATTTAGTAAGAAAAAGAAAAATAAAAAATTAATATTAAGAATAAAACTCTTTTCTTAACTCAACATATAATAAGAAATAAATTATATTAAAAAGTTACCAATTTGAAATTTAAAAATCAACCCCTCCTTCAACTGCAAAAATTATAATTTAATAAAATTTAATGTTGATGGAAAAAAAAATAAAGATAAGTCAATAAATAAAAATTATAAAATAAATCATTATAGGATTCAATATTGGTCAATTAATGAGTTTATTTAAATATTTTGTTTCTCTATTGCTTTAAGTTGTAAATTTAAAATAAATAAATAAGTTAATTAATTAATTAATAAAAAAAGATTATATAAAAGAGACATCATATCATCTCCAAATAAACTTTCAACTTTTCCTACAATCATACAAAAAAAATGAAAATCTCTACAATAAATCATTAAATCTTGCCCATGCATTATAAAGTAGCTCCGAGTGTTGTTGATTAAAAATTTGTGAATAATTGTCGATGAAACATCTCAAAATACTTCACAAGAAAACCACGAAAATAAAAATCAATAAAATAAAGGGAAAAATACAAATAATATAAATAGAAATTTCAACCAATAAACAAAATATAATAAATTAATTAATATTGATATTAACAAGTCAATTCTTTCAATGGCATAAAAAACTTGACAGTTTAATTCGCAAATATATAAAATCGACGCAACAAATGATAAAGAGTAACCAGAATATATATTGTTCCCATAAAAATTGTATATTAAATATCAAGATTGTGTTAACATAATATTATTATTATTATTATTATTATTATTATTATTATTATTATTATTTAAACGATAATAAAGAAAACAGTTGCAAAATCGTAAATTAAAAGAACTAAAAGAGAATATTATAATTCCTTCAAGCCGGTTTTTGGTTCTCACAGCAAGTGTGCTTCCCAAGGTTACTAACGCCTTAACCAACAACTTATTTGTTACTGTTCAAATTTTCAAATTGTAATACGAGCTTCATTGTAGCCTTTGTATTAGCCACAATGGGAGAGAAAAATAAAAAATTTATTTTCTATTCTTATATTTATGCTTTAAAGTTGTTCTCCAAATGTTTCTACCTAAACAACCGACATATATTAGGAATCAGAATTCGGAACTATTTCACAAAATAATACTAGAGAGATGAGGTGCCATGTAGTTAAGCTTAGCTGGCCAAAGAGAGAGAGAGGGCGGCAGTTGAAACCGTTAAATGCACATTGTTCTTTTTAAGGAAGAAACCAACTTGAAACGGTCAATGTTTTTATATTTTTTCATATAATGTATTTATTACTCACACACACATTCTATAAACACTTTGCTCTGTCTCTCATTTGTCATCTTCCTTTTGTCATTCTTTGCTCAGTCATGCTTTTTCCCTTGTTGCCTATTGTAATGTCCCTCTACATCAATCCTTCACTTTCTTAATTTCCTTTTTGTTTTTTTCTTTGTTTTGCAGCCCTTTATAGACAACTCACTACACCACCTTTTCTCATGGCTTTTCCTCTCCAAGCATCTCTCTTATGGCCTTCTTTTAGCTTCCTAATATTCTTTCTCCCATTTCTCTGTAATCATCGCAAGTCAACTCCTACCCAGAAATTATTTCTTGAAATTAATGTCATTTGCTTGAATTTCGATTGTGAAAAGTAGCTCCAAGGTGAGGTAAGAGAATTTTTGGTTCATCTAAGGATTTTCTGGAGCGTACTATATGATTCTGCTTTGTTTAAAATGATTGACTAACTGTAGGTTTTGTGATTTGCATTTCTGACAACTATTCATGCTAATCAAGTGTTTGATCGAAGGTTAAAGAGAGTGATTATGCTATAGTCTTTACCTAGCAACTTCATTTATGCAGTCAAAGTGAATGCTATTAGAGAGTGATTGTTATGAATTACCAATGCTGTGGAATTTTCCCTAGCTTTGTAATTTTTTAAAGATTGATTAAATATGAAAATCTATGTAATGTTTTCTTTCAATTGATTGCAAAATCTGAAGTGATTGAGAAGACATTCTGATAGTGGATAACTTGCAAGCAGATAGTTTGTTCTTGTTTCTTGTTTCAATCTCAATTTCTTTGTGCATACTTACGGAAAGATTGGACTTATAGATTCTATTTATAATAATTTGCATTTATCAGCAGAAAAATGGCATCATCATTGGAGGAGCTTCTTGCAGAGGAAGGGTTTAAAGGAAGAAGATCAGGGATGAGGTCAAGAGCTTCCTTCCGAGCAGAAGCAGCAATCAAGTCTCGCCTCTCTTCAGACAAATCAAGGAGAGACTCTCCATCAGGTTTTTCAGGCCATAGAATTAACTCCGAAAGGAGAAGTTCCGATGATCTAACTAGATACATTTTGAAAGGTAAATTACCAAGAAATAATAGTAGTAATTCAAGTAGGAGACCTAGGGATAATCTGGTTTCAAGAGAAAAAATAAATGGCAAAGCAAAGAAAGAAATCAAGGAAAAGATTTTTTCAAATGATATGCCAAACAGTAAGACTCCTAATTCAGAAGGTTTCAAAGAAAGTGAAATAACTGAGATTGATGTTGAACAAGATGAGAGAGTTAAGGATATTTACTCTGATAAAGCATATAACTCGGAAAGGAGTGAAAAGTCATCTGAATCAAATAGGGAAAAGCAAAGGCAGAGTTTAAGCTCTAACAAAAAATTTACAACGTTTGGGAATGGAAATAGGAAAAGCATGAAAAAGCCTGAAGCATCCTACGATAGTTCCGTTAGAAGTTTCAAGAATGCCAAGAGTTCTGAAGATGACCAGAGAGCGAAGCGCGAGAACTCTTCTCTTTCATTTTCTAAACTTGCCCTTGATGAAGTTGCTGTCAAAGCCATGGTCTCCATCTTAAATGGTTACATCCAGCGTTTCCTCAAAGATGAGGAATTTCGTATCGCACTTCATAACAATTGTTTCTCTTCGCTTAATTTTCTTGAAAATGGAGACGGCCAAAATATTATGGACCAAGTCATTACAAATCTTGAACAAGCCATTGAGGTAGTGGAAAAGGCTACTGAAGGGCCAGCAAGCTCGAAGGATTTGAAAAAAGCTTCATTACAGCTAAGCATGATTGCAAATTTGAACTCGAATAATTTGGAAAATGGATGTACATTAGGAATTTCAAATTGCAGGTTGTCAGCTTGTGCCCACATTTACCTAAGTGTGATATATAAGCTACAGAAAAAGGATAGAGTTTCAGCTAAATATCTTTTGCAAGTATTTTGTGATTCTCCTTTTTCTGCACGAACACTTCTGTTGCCTGAACTGTGGGAATATCTATTCTTTCCACATCTTTCACATTTGAAGGTGTGGTACAATCAGGAAGCTGATTCTCTACCGAACACAACGGGCAAGATAAGGAAACTTAAGCTTCTTGATAAATTTTATAATGAAATTCTAGATTCTGGCACTTACCAGTTCGCAGTTTACTACAAGGATTGGCTAACGGAGGGAATTGAAGCCCCTTCACTTCCTTCTATACATATTCCTACCATGTCCGTTCATGAAGTTCAGCCAGCAGATTCACGGGATCATTCTTCAGGTCTAGGTAGGCCTTCTGATCCTTTCTCACCTCAGCCAATGGTTAGTAAGAAGCTATATGAAGCCGTATTTTGTCATTCAACTAAGCCTGGGACTTATGAGGCTAAAGATGATGTGGAGGCAGATATGTTTGACAATGGTACAACAACCTCTGACAGTACTTCTGTTGAAGACAAACTAGCGTTAACATACCCTTCTGAAATTGTTAAATATCTGGATGGAGAAAAAGTGAAAGATTCCTCCAACAGTGCGCCAGAAAACAAATTCCTTTATGTAAGTAACTTCATACTTTTCAGTTATGTTTTATTATCATGCTATATATTTATTTCTCCGTTACTATGGCATTTTTTATCAAGAAAATCCGGGAAACAGTGTACATAACTTCAGATTATAACTTCTAGTAATTATAGGGATCTTACTATAGAGGGAAAAAAATGTCTCTAGATGCCATGTAACTTAAAATGCACTTTTAAATTCCCCTCTGCCTCTGTGTGTGTTTGTGTGTCTCAGTAAGATGAATTGATTCAGGCTCTCAATTATTTAATGTTTTGCAGGATAATGTAAACTTATCAGCATCCAAGGAGGAACAGAAGTTGGTTGAAGTGAGTGTTTCACCAGAAACTGATATGAATGATGAAACAAGTAAGTCAAATATACAGAAAGAACCTGCAGGAGATGGCCACATGCTAAATACAGTTTCAAATGCAAAAGAAAATGTGTTAATCCTAAAGAACATAGCAAAATCCATTTTTGGACTGCAACAGACCGAGGATTTTCATGATGTAACTGTTTCGGCTCTTTCACACTCCAGCGAGGTACCAATTCTCTATCAAGAAAAATGTACTCTGTTTTTTATTTTAATTAATATGCTTCCTGTTAATTTGTATCTAATAGTGTCTCCTTTGATCTATTGTCTTCCAGGTGCAGCCTATCAAAGTATTGGCTACTTATGAAGGTGAGTTCAATGGAACATGTTATTTGTAATTCTCCCCTTATATTAATTTTCGGAATTCACTGTAATTCTTCATTCACACAATGCAGATAAGTTAGATGGAAACTATGAATATTTTGATAAAGGGTCCTTTCTTGAAAGCGCGCCCCAGGACTTCCTTTGCCCTCTCACTGGAAAACTATTTGAGAATCCGGTGACCCTTGAGACCGGACAAACCTTTGAGAAAGAAGCTATCAAGGAATGGTTTAATCAGGGAAATAGAACATGTCCTGTAACAGGAAAAACATTAGTATGTGCAACAGTGCCGTTCACCAATTTTATTTTGAAACGTGTTATTGACAGTTGGAAATTGGAGCATTGCAGCCATCTATTGACTGTTGCCTCTCGAGTACTTAGAAATTCAGTGAAACAGGAAATGCAAAGGGATGAAACAGCAATAATTATATTAGAGCAGCTTCTTACTAGGTTCAGTAGGAAGGAAAGAGTAGCAAATGCCAAACACCTTCTCTCTCTTGGATGCTTGGAATTTCTTATTGGAAGGATTAAATTTGGAGATTTGGAAGAGAAAACGAGGGCGGCTGCTCTCATATCCTGTTGTATTGAAGCAGATGCAAGTTGCAGAAACCAGACAGCTAGAAAAATTGAGAAACGGTGTCTTTTTGAGCTACTTCACAGCAAGCAGCCTAAATCTAGAAGAAATGCTGTGTTTCTACTGACTGAATTGCTCTGTCTAAGCAGGTTGGTACTTTCCTTTTCCTGGTAATGATTTTTGCTTTTAGAAGCCACCTAGGAAAGTGTTGAAATGACTTTTGTGAAAATTCTTCTCCATTTCTTTCTCTACGAGTATGTTTATATATATATATATATATGCACACTCGGATGCACGTGTGAATTTTGTGCTCTTATTTCTCTGTATGTCTGCTTGATTGTTTACTTAGGAGATGAGACATTTTTAACCATTGACTTTCAATGTGAAGTTTGTTTTATTTTTATTTAATTACTTGGTTATGGAGAGAGTGAAATAGTTTTAGGATGAAACCAATGGGTGTACCGAGTATAGAAGATTGAGTATCCAAAGTGCAGTATTGATGATCTCAGTTAGAATTTAGTATCAATAGACATTGTTGAAAGTATTGTCCAGACTTAGTATAATGGAGGGGAAGTATATATAAAACTGGCTTAGTATAATGGAGAGCAAGTATATATAACTGGTTCCAAACTAACTGGGATTAGAATGAGCTAGATGAATATTGTCAGCGTGTATTCTATGGGATCACTTTTCTTTTAATCATAATAGTTAGAAAAATCAACTACATTTAGAAAATATTATTTGAATAGAAGGAATTGAAAGAATTCCAACATTTTTAGGTTACCTATAACAAAATCAATAAACATAAAAAGCTATTTGGGGTTACATGAGACAATATTACTAGACAGGCCAAATTGTGGGACTTAGCAGCTGTCCAAATGGCAGGGAAACAGCATGTAGACAAAATTTGTAGCTCCAAAATGTATATCAGTTGACCTGATCCCTCTGAATTATCTATGAACTCTTATTCTTGGAGAAAATTTGAATTGGGCAATATGTTGGCTACATGTTTACAGAAAAATATTTTTGTTAAAGAGTTTTCCTTTGGCTTGCTTATGAAGTGTATATTAGAATAAGAATTTATTTAGACCACTAAGTAGCAGGTTTCTTCTGATAATAATGTTAGAGTAATAGAATATTAAAGAGAATGACAGGCTTTTGCGAAGATCATTGCCATAGTTTGATTTGAAATCCCGACCTCCTGCACAATGAGGCATACGTAATTTTTTTTTCCATAGAATTTTCTTCTCCTTATATTAGTTTCATGCATAATCTTTTGTAATGAGTTTGAATAACCATCTCAAACATTTATTCTATCAGAATTAAAAAGTCAATTACATTATCATGAAAAATGTTTTCTCATGAGCTATAGCAACTGTCTGTGTTTTTTGTATTACAGGAGGAAGGACGTTAAATTATTTTTAACTGGCTTAGAGAATGAGGAGATAAGGAATACAATGCACATCTTGCTTATATATCTGCAAAATTGTCAACCAGAGGAAAGGCCCTGGGTTTCTGTGCTACTTTTGCACCTAGATCTTCTGGTATGCTTTCTGAGGAGAATTTGATGGTTTAAGTTTACATTTAGGGCATGTTTTGTTTCACCTTGAAAATGGAAAGAGAATGGAAATGGATATTTGAATCCAAAGAACACTGATTCAAGTTTATTTTCAAGATATACATATGGCAAAAAAAAAAGAGATTCCTTGTGAACCAAACAAAATTTCATTCAAGAATTGTATTCAATTCTCAATTACAAAGGGAACCAAACAAACATGACCTCAAACTGCCACTTAAGAAACTCTGACTACTTTTGCTGAAATATTCATATGTTGCAGATTGAACCTCAGGAGTACAGCATATACAAGGATGAAGCCGTTGATGCCATTGCAATGGCTCTAGAAGACGGTCTAACTGATGAGAAGATCCGAGAAAATTCTTGCAGAGCCCTACTTGCCTTGGGAGGAAGATTTTCAGCTTCCGGGAAGTCATTGACAGAAAGTTGGATACTAAACCAAGCAGGGTTTAACAATAATTATGAAACAAATTCTGAAGAAGATGATCTATTACCTGATGACTCTTTTGCAATGGTGCGTTTAATCTCTATATGTTCTATTCTGCCTTTTTCTTTTTGGGTAATTAGACCCTTCAAATATTATAAACCTGCAGTCATTTATCTAGAGTTTTGTTGATAAAACGTGTAGGAAGATGAAGAGGAGACCATCAACGAGTGGCTAAAGAACTTGTCGACATCTTTACTTGGCAATGGAAAGAGATCATTCTTAATGACCATGTCAAAATGCTTATCTGCTGGAAACTTGGATTTAGTGAAGACATGCCTAACCACAATTGCATGGTTGAGCTCTGCACTATCTAATCCAGAATACCACATTTCTGCATTCTCTGCCCTCATCTCTAGGCTTAAAGAGAACTTGGAAAACAGTGAAAGGATTGAGCACAAGGTCCTTGCTTCAATGTCACTGCTAAATTTCAGTAAGATTCCAGGTTAGCAACTTTTTCTTATGACAGCACAACATATTTACATATAGGCAAAACTGATTACATAATCTCTCAACTTCTCTTGACCCTCTAATGCACTAGAACATTCAACTGGAAAAATAAACTATCAAAAAAACTTGAAATTCGTCAATAGCGATTAAAAAAAAAAAAGGAAAAAATGCACTCCCTCCTTCCTAAAGTGTTTGTCTTGTTAACTTTTACACAGTTTAAAAAACAAAATAATTATAGTGTCACACCATCAAAAATATTCATACTTTTCTAAACTGTACTCCTAGAATTTAAAACTATTTATTGTTCTAAAAAAGTGGGTGCTGCCGACCATAATTGTCAAAGGAAATTAGGCACCTCCTTTTGACATTTGTCAAGGGAAAATTATTATTTTAATCTCTAAATTAATAGGTTATTTATAGTTTGGTTTTTAAAACTCAACTTTAAATAAGTCTTAGTTTAAACTTAGAAATC
>CANUEP010075091.1:0-29301 GCA_947857235.1 Jatropha podagrica | reverse complement strand
TTCTACAAGATATAATCTGAAGGAATCAACAGTATTAAGTCCCTTGTAGTATACTTAGTAAGCATTTATAAGACTTAAGGGCTTATTAAGTACATTACGGGCGACATGCCATGTCTTACAGTAAGGTAAGGTGTGACATTATTTCAGGTGATTGTGAATCATTTGTAAAAATTTGGAGCTTTAGTTTTCTTTCCTTTCAAGGTTATTTAAAAGAATATTTAAATGTATAAGATAGAATTATTTAGAATTCTTTATAATTGTACAATAGTAGAAAATCCGCAGTTATGATAAAATTTTATGATTTTAATAATAACGTTAAGTGTATGTAAAAATTTTATAGGAATGGTTGAGTTGAATGAAATATGGCCTTGTAATAGTTTGAATCATTAAAAATATAATGGGCCAACTTGTAGAATATTTTCACTTAATTATGGTGTTAAAATCAGAGATTAGGCTTACTACGGACCTTGGTGGCCTTAAGCTTTTCTAGGTCCTAGTGCCGGACGGGTCATGACAGTATCATACATCTTATATATAATATCTCAATTCTACAATAATATATAGTTTACACCTTTGATTACATTTTTATATTGCATATATTGTTGTATTGATTAAATTGTTGAATATTTATGATGTGATAACAATGTGCTTTGTATTTGAGTGGAAATTGAGACGACGTGTGTTACTATTAGTCAATAGGCTAGGTATGGGGATCGGCTCCCCGAAATTTGTATATATATAATGGAAATTGTCTAGAGCCAATAGGTGGATTTGTGATACCACTGATCAATTTTCAGTTGTGAAAATCTGAATGTGATTTATTTAAAGGTGTTGATGTTTTGACACGTTCTTGTGAAAGTGTGTCCATTTCATATATATTGTGAAAACATTCTGCTTAAATGTGTGGATTTGTTTTATTTATTCTTGTTCACTAAGTTGAGTGAAACTCATCACTTTCCATAAACTTTTTCAAAAACCAAAAGTATTGTCGGTTTTTAACTCTGCTTCCCTCTCTGCAGAAAATTAGTGATTATCTTCAGTTTTAAAAATTTTAGTATGAACTATTTGTTAATTGAGATGTTTTAGGTATTCAATTCCGCAGTTAGAATGATAAATTGATATTTGGATATGTAAAATTATTGTGTGTTGATAATTAATCTGTGAAATAATTTCTAAAAATTTAGAGAATTTTGTAACGGAATTAGTTTGATCATATTATGACTAATGAATTTTACATAAATTGTATTTTATTAAATGAGCACATGCCCTAGCTATGATTTGTACATGATAATGAAGCTGGGTGAGAATTGATAATTAACCGATAGTTGAATAATTGCATAATATGGGCTTATTATTTTCGGAGTCAGATGATAATAGTGATAGATATAGTTTAGGCTTACTATGGACTTTGGAGGCCTTAAACTTACCTAAATCCTAGAATTGGTCCGACTCACGGTTTTAGGTTGTGACATTTTAGAAATTCAAATTGATATTTTTTTAGTATAATTTATTTATTATTATATGTTAAGTCCTTAAAAGAGTTTTATTCTTAATAAAAATTTAGTATTTATTATTTTCTTTTTCATTATTGAATTGATTTGTAACTAACATCACTTTAAAAGTTAGAGATTCATATCTAGATGGCCTTTTGGTTAAGCATTTTTAATTTTCTTGATATTTTTTGTCTTATATCTTACATATATTTAACTTGAAAGAAAATAGTGTTTATGAAATTGAAAAAAAAAAGTTAGAACTATATGATTCTATTTTGGTTCATTTTTTGGGTTTCAAGAGTTTGTATGTGTATTTATATATTCCTTTTTCTAATGCACTGGGAAGTAATACTATCATTATAGTCAAAATGATTATTATTATTAATTCAGATTATTTTCTCATTTTTTTTCTTTTACCTATCAGTAAAAAAAATTTATTATCATAGCTATATATAGATAGAGTTGAAAATTGAATGATAACTTGATTTTGTTTTTGAGCATCTATTAGTGTTTACAGAATTTATATTTATAAATTGAGGACTGAACGATTAGATATAGAAATTAGATTGAATTTTATTTTGAGACCACTTCAATATATACGATTCAAATATATAAATAGCATTATAAGTAACTTACATGATAAAGTCGAATACAAATTAACAATTATATTTATTTTAATCTAAATAAAAATTTAAGCTTTAATATTATATAGATGATAAAGTCTATTTTTTGTTTAAGCTTTAATAAAACTATATAAAAAAATTTAAGCTTTAATAGAATAATTATGCGTTGCAGTACTTGCAACGATTTGATTAGTTGTAATCAATTAGTATTTTGTGGCAAAAGTTTGTGTTATATAGCTGAGTTTTATATTCATTACTGTTTTGTATGTAAATATATCTTTAGCTACCACACCTAAATGTTCAATTTGATTGTGTGATTTAAGAAATTGAAATTTAGTTAATATATCTCCGCATACCAATTTTATATTTTCTTTTGTTATTATTTTTCATGAGTTCAATATATTGAATTTATGATATATTTTATCTAAAAAAATTATTTTTTGCCATATCAAATTTAAAAAGATTGAACTTTGTGACACTTGATATTATGAGTAAAATTTATTTATCATGGATAAAAGCCATTGAATTATATCTGCATCCAATTGATTTTAGAGATCAAGAATCTAATCAAAATAGTAGAAAGGCAAAAGTTTTTTCCTCTATTGAATATTTGATAATTAAATATTTATTTATTCTTGAAATGATTTGAAAGAAAGGTATAACGATTAAAAACTCACATGAATGAATCCATTTATCGTTATATAGCTCAAAAAACTGTAAATGATTTTCTTCTACAGTATTGATGCTATTATTTTATCAATATAATAATTTTTATATATTGGGATATATAATTCTTTAGTATAAATTTTAAAAATTGATTCATTTATTTTTAAATATAATTAATATATTGTCATTATTAGTGATATTAGCTCTTGTTATAGAATTTTCAATGATATTTATACCTCGAATATGCTCCTAAAGTAGCAATTCAAAGCAATACAAGAGAAAATTTCATAAGATAAACTTCGGATTTATTTTATGTCTTTTTATCATCGAGCAAAATGAAGAGCTTTTAATAAAGATCATATTGAATTTACTTCATTCCATAAAGTGATGGACTAACATATAATATTTGGTATGGAAATAATGAGGTTTACCCAACTAGATTTGATGCATTACTTAGAGCGAATGCAATAATATATGATATTAGGCGTGAACGTGAATAATGATAAATATATATTTATCATTCAGAATATCAATAAGATCACAACTAAAGTAATGATCTTAGCAATTATGGAGGTTACATAATTAAGAATAAATTTTACTACCAGAAGTGGTACAAATAATGTGACATACATTTTATTATGTACTTATTACACCAAAATATAAAAAGATAAATTTTGCTTGGTAGTAAAAGAATATTTAAAGGCTCTGGAAGAACAAATATTACTACAAAAAAGAATGAATTTTATGCATAATGCATTATTTCAAAGATATTTATTAAAATGAATATCATATGATGATTATGATTGAAATAAATATGATTGTAAACTGAAAGTTTACAAGTACCTATATAATTTGGCATGATCGGTTGGACCATCTTAATCAATGATGGTACGAAAAAAGAAAATTTGATCCTTATATGGATATTTATTGAAGAATTAAAAATTTCTTCAAATCTCTCGAATTATTCATCGTTAGTTTGTGTAAATTTAGTTGAAGAAAATATGATTCTTATTGTATGTCATCAATTAGGGACACATATATTTACACACGTAAAGAAACTACAAACTAATTAGGATTCTAACTCCTAATAGTACTTTATATACAAAAGACTTCTATCTTTTCTTAACACTTGGAGCATAGATGATAATCATGCCAAACTTGTTATAAAGATGGCCAACCGAAGATCTTTTGAGAGCTTTTGTGAAAATATCTTCTAGTTGTTCACTTGCCTTGATGTGTCTTGTAGAGATAACACATTGTTATATCTTTTTGTGAATGAAATGACAATCAATCTTAATATATTCCGTTCATTCATGGAATACTAGATTTGATGCGATATGAAGAGTAGCGTGATTATCACACCATAACTTTGCAGGTAAGAACGTCTTGAAACTATTTTCCTTCAGCAATTGATGAATCCAAATTATTCTATAAGCAAATTGTGCCATAGCTCGATATTCTGATTTGGCACTCGAACGAGAGACTACATTTTGTTTCTTGCTCCTTCATGATATCGAGTTTCCACCTACAAAGACATAATCTCCTAAAGTTGATCTTCTATCATCCTTTGAACCTGCTCAGTTTGCATCTGAAAAACACTTAGTGTCCAAATGTTTATTATTACTATAAAGGAGTCTACGACCTGGATAACCTTTCAAGTAGCACAAGATCTGTCCTAAAGCTTCCCAATGTATAATAGTATTAGATGACATAAATTGGCTTAAGACACTAATAGAATATGCAATATATGGACGTGTTACCATAAGATAATTCAGCTTGCCCACCAATCTTCTACACATTTCAGGATCATCAAATAACTCACCATCAACTATAAGTTATAAAGTAGGAGTCATTGGAGCATTGTATGGTTTGACAACTAATTATCCAATTTCCTTCAATAAATCAATGACATTCTTTTTAATGTAATGTGTTGGCTTTTTACACTCTCTATATTCTGAATTTGATATATTAAACTTAGGACTATTGATAATGATTGAATTGAGTACAATTGTTTCGCAGCCGGCAAGTTTGCTTGTTGGAACTACATTTAAATTGGGCCCAAAATTAAATAAAAAGCACCATGGAACTGTTTATAAATATATTCTTTTTTTTCAGACAAATTTATAAGCGAATTGTTTTCGAAGTTAATTATTTTCTAACTAAAGTATTAGTCAAGTATTTCCAAATAAAGTCTTAACAATAACGGTGATTACATGTTTTTTTAAAAAATAAATTAATTACAAGCACAAAATTTATATTCAAAATCAAATTTAAAATAAGACCAACTTTGTAAAAACTGACTTAATTTCACTAGTCATGCATGAATTAATCAATAAATTCACATTAGCATACTTTAATTTTAATTTGAATAGTAGAAATATAACATGGAACAAATCACATTTCACATAACCAATGAAAGAGAAAACACAAAACTAATCATATTTCACAAAAAATGAATAAATCATCAAATAAATGAAAATAGAAAAAAAAACAAAAAAAAACCTGGACTGATTGTGATCATGTGAGAAGGAGAGAAGGAGAGAGGCAAATTTTGGTGACCAGATTCCTGCAGCAAATTACCTCCACGATCGGCAAATGGCGGTGGATGACGGAGAAGAGGGAGCAGTGCGATAAAAACGTAGAGGAGAGGAAGAGGAGAGAAATGGTCGTGCGAGGAAGAAAACTACATTTTATAACCCTTAAAAAATTGTGACCGATTATATCTGTCACAAATCGATCCCAAATTTACATAATTGGTCGCAAATCTGTTGTAATTCTTTAAAAATAATAATACATTTGTCGCTCGCGGATTCAATTATTTGGCGACCACTAAAGTCCGTCGCAAAATAATTGATTTCTTAAAGTCGCTATTCTGTCGCCACTCTATCGCAAACTGTTCTTGCCAATTAACCTCATGAAACTTTGCGACAGATTTACTGTTGGTCGCAATTTTGGTTGCAATGGGTCTCACATTGATTGCAAATGCCTCATAAATGTTTTTATTATTTTATCATTGTAATTGGTCACAAAACAATGTCAAAGCAGTCGCAAAGTTAGCGACAGAGGCGTCTGTTGCAAAATTCGATCGCAATTTCGCATTTTTCTTGTAGTGCTTTCTGAAAATAAAACATGCTATGAAATTGGATTTGGATTGCGCTATGATCATATGCCAGACATGTGAGTGTCTTCTGGATGAGTGGATGCATTCTACTGACTCTATATCTGAAGACTTTTAAGTCTACTGTTAAAAGGCTTATTGGCTAGTACTAGTCTGACTGTTATCAGACACCATTTTATTATTTATTCTGCTTCTGTTTCTTCTGAGTCATTGATAAGGGCCAAACTATTTGAATTAATGGATAAGATATTGTTAACACGACTATAATGTTTGATTAATTTTAATATATGTCACGTACAAATCGATGACAAATGATAATCTATTTTGCAATTTAATATTGGATTTTTAATATATGATTGCAGTGTGATGTAACTTACTTGTATTAATATTATTATATGCTTACTTGTATAGAAAATTACCATGTGAATCCTATACTACGATTGTTGTGCTATAAGTTACCTTAATTGACACATATATGAGATTTCTTATAAAGCAAGTTGCTATGTTATGTTTGATGTTAGTGTCTTGCAGTTCAAGCAAATGTGGTTATGACTTGTATTGAGTATGAACAAGGTGGTATGTATTATAAAAGTGAAATGTTAATATATATGTTATTTGGTTGTGGTTAGTATGGTTTCAGTCGACCATACTTGTTTGTTTAGTGTTTCATATCATTGTTGAGTACCATTGAGTTTTTAGACTCAGCGCAATGTTTTTAATCGCATAAGTTCAAGATTTGTTTTACTGTGGATTCGAGTAATGTATCTAGAGAGAGACTTTTGCTTCTAGACTAGAGTATGAGTCTTTACTTTAGACTCATGGCATGTATTGGATTTGAAATAATGAGGGTTTTGGTTATTTATGTGGGACTTGTAAATTTATTCTCATGATCGCATTTGGTTTATTTCCTTTAAACATTTTAAGGATTTTTTGTAATTTCACTTTGACTTGGAATTTGATTTAGAAATTTGGAGTTCTTATATTTGATTTGTGCTTTTAAATTTGACGTTGATTCCTCTTGAAGATTTATTTTATTGAACCTGGTTATTGATTGTTTATTAAGAAGAGAATTTAAAATTTTTGTTATTTTTGAATTTTTGTTATTTTTGAATTTTTGTTATTTTTGAATTTTTGTTAACAAGTTTAAATCATTTCTTAAGTCCTAGTTTCAAAAGGAACTCTTGCAGTTTTCTATAGGATTCGCCTAAACTGTTTCAGAATGTTTATTGTTTTTTTTTAAGTTTTAAATTTTTCCTAAATTCTATATTTGAACTGTTTTAAGCGTGTTGGGTTACTACTTCCACTATAGGATTTAAACGAATTGTAAACTGAGTTTTTAATTACAACATTATGTTTTCATTTGATACTAGTTTTGTACTAATAAGCAAGCATATACATGCCTTCGGCATAGAATGTGACATCTCCTATCTGGTCCTACGGGGTCGGAGAGGGGATGTTACATTTAGTGGTATCAGAGCTGCTAGTTTAGTTAGTTCTAATTTAATTTACTTGGTTTGATTATTTTATTTAACTTTTTTGGTTTGACTTATTTGGAAAATTGAGTATGAGTTTTGAAAAGTGAGATTTATACAGCTATTGGCACATGCCATTATTTCAGTCTGGAATGAAATTTTACTCTAATACATATCACGTCATTTGCAGGATTGATATGATATCTTCAGGTTCTCAACACGCTAATGATGAGGAGGTTAACAGTTATGTTCCTCCCAATGGTGTTGATGCTGGAGATTCAGTAGATGAGCATGCATCAGCTACACGACCTGCTGTTTGTGGTCCAACAGCTCTAGGGCAGGATGTGTTATTGTAACGGCTTGCAAATGTTCTCAGGCAGGTTGTTGGTCAGGCCCTAGTGTTTGTTCCTCGACCCCCTATTGATAAACTGCATAAGTATGGCGCAATGGATTTCAAAGGCACAAAGGAGGATGATGCTAGTACAATTGATTTCTAGCTAGAGAACACTAAGAGAGTGTTAGAGCAATTACAGTGTTCTCCTATTGATAGTTTGATATGTGCTACTTCCTCGCTGAAGGAGGCAGTTTATCACTGGTGGTCTACCACTTTGAAGACAGTTGAGGCTGAACAGAGGACTTGGGGATTTCTTTGTGATTGAGTTTAAGAAGAAGTATATGGGCACTTTGTATATTAAGTGAAGAATGTAGAGTTTGTGGATCTAAAACCGGGTAGAATGACAGTCTTAGAGTATGAGGAGTTTCTCCGCTTGAGCAAATATGCTTTGGAGCTGATTCCTAATGAAGCAGAGAGATGTTATCGGTTCAAATAAGGGCTTCATGATGAGCTAAAGTTCTCGTTGATTCCATATCACCACAGTCAATTATCCGCTTTGGTGTCAGATGCATTAGAGCTTGAGGAAGTCATGATTCATTAGGAGGCTAGGAGACAAAGAAGCCATTAGAAGATGTTTCACAGTGGACCTTCTAGATAGACTTCTGCAGTGCATACTTCTAGAAAGAGTCACAGAGGACCACCGCCATCAGGGCATAGACAGGGTCAAAGACAAGGACAAAGTCATACTAGCGGACAGACTCAGACCACTTCAATTGCTAGTGTAAGTGGTGTTGTTCGTAGTGATACTCCAGCTTGTACTTCTTGTGGTAAAAAGCATGGGGGTATTTGTGGGAAAGCTTCTGGTGCTTGCTTGAGATGTGGTTCTCTTGAGCACATGATCAGAGATTGTTCGAAGATGATAGCCAGTCATGGTCAACAGTTAGTTAGATGTGCTCCTACAGCTCCCAGAGGTAAGGGTAGAGGTGCACTTGATAATGGAGGATAGAGAGGAGCTTTAGAAATAGTTGAAAAACCTGAGTCTAGAACTCTAGACAAAGTGTATGCTATGAAGGGCAAGGAGGATCAGGATTCACCAAATGTTATAGTTGGTACGTTTTTTTATTCTTGGTACCTCTGTACATGTTATGGTTGATCCGAGTTCTACTCATGTACTGTAAATTTTATCTCAAGTAATGAAACTCGTATTCTCTCTTCATCTTCATCTTCTCCATTGCTAGAAAATCACCAACATGTTTAAGTGAAACTATGAGTTGTGTGATTAGAATTGGTTAAGTAAATTGGATTTAGGTTAAAAATAATTGTAAATTGTGCAATTGAAAACAAGTTAAGAAATTTGATTTGAATTGAAAATAATTATAAATTGTGCGATTAAAAATGAATTAAGTAATTCTAATTTGGGTCTGAATATAATTGTGATTTATGTGATTATTGGTTTATGTTTGATTTTTGGCTGGTATGGGTCTTTAATGATGTTGTTATAAATGTATAGGAATTATTGAACTATTCATTAGTTAAATTATCATGGATTCCTAATTAGTATAGGATCCTTAGAATTAGTTGGATTATTAGTTTAAATAGGATTCAATAAAGCATAGGTTCCTAATTAATATAGGATCCTAGATTCTAATTAGTCTAATCCTAAATAGACTAAACTTCCTGTTTTTATAATTTTCTAGTTTGTCATTGTGTCCTCTATTTAAAGAGGTATTGTTACTATTAATAAAGTAAGTTAAAATATTCCCAAACACGAGATTGGAGCTCTCTCTAACGAGATCCAAGGTTTTCAAGTTCCCTTTGAAGAGCTTGAATTAATTAACAAAAACATATCGCAAGAAGAATCAGGTTGACTTTCCTGTAAATTGTCCTGTGACTCGATCCTACGCTCATATTCTTAACAATTTGGTATCAGAGCTAATCACAATGGACGATGACATCAAGTCAGTGTTACAGGAAGAACGCACCATTACAGAGTCCATGGTAGAAGCTAGGGTTTCTAAAGTTGAAAAGCGCTTGGACAACCAGTTCAAACAATTCAGTTCCAAATTTCAGGACTAATTACAATAGATAATGGCTGAGCTGCATGAATTGACTGGTGGAGAAGGCGAAAACAGCAGCGGTAGCCCCTTGATTCCTGGTATGTCATTAAATTCGTAGGTCAATGGAAGGGGCACATCACCACCATCGAAAGGGGGACTAATTCCAGCATCCAACGCAGTTGTTCCTAGATACACCAAGCTGGATTTTCCAACTTTTGATGGCTCTAAGGATCAATTGATTTGGTTACACCAATGCGAACAATTTTTTGAGAACAAACATACAAACGAAGTAGACAAAGTTGGACTAGCAGCCTTCCACATGTTGGGGGAGGCACAACTCAGGTATTATCAATTGAAATTGGAAAAGCACACTATAAATTAGACCAATTTTCAAAACTATTGCTCCATTCAATTTGATCTTTCAAAAGGCAGCAATCCTTTGGGAGATTTGGTACGTTTGCAACAAGCGGAAACTCTAAAAATCCATCAAAGGTAATTTCAAGAAAAGCTAGCACGGGCTAGCTCATATGTCAGAGTAGATCAACACATGGGATTATTCATGGCCGGGTTGGATGATTCAATTCAATTAGATGTCCAAATGCAAAAACCAACAGATTTGACAATGGCAATGAGCCTTGCTAGGGCTTTTGAGAAGAAGCTACAATTGTCTATGATGTCACACCTCCAAGATACTACCTCTTGTTCCGCCACCAAGTCCAACTACTCCATTCACAAACCAAATGCATCCCAAAGCATTGCAATTCCTGCACACTCCAACAATGTCTCCTCTCCCTTTATCAAAAAATTAATAAGGGCAGAAATGGAAGCTGTGACTCATTGGTCTTTAATGAAAATTAGCATGTCAACAAACTTAATAATTAAGTGTTAGTTTAACGTGGAAATTGACAAATTAATGATTTGCTAATTGATTGTGGAATTAAAGCAGTGATTTCATTCAATTGGAATGGCTCTAATGTCCAATTAAGATCCGTTGGTGGGTAGTTGTAAGATTATATGATGGAACGATTCAAGCTAATCATTCTTGTTGAACAGTCAAACTATACCTGTGATAAACTGATAATACATGTTTTATTTTGTGATTTATTGGACATATAAATGTGAAATTAAGGCATGATGTGTTTATGCTTACATGTTATATTATGGGAGCACAGAGAGTAAGATTGAGTCTTAATCTGAAAAATAATGCAAGTAGGATATCTGTGTGGACTGAGATAATCCATAATTCCAGCATCATAGGAGAATGATAATATTTCAGTTGACTTGATTATGAATTTACTAAGAACATGGCATGTAGTAGGATAATCTATAGTTGAGGGAGTTATTCTTGATTTGTGATTGTATTCAACTATTTTACTACATTTGGTATTTATTTGTTTAGCTATTTAATAAAATTTCATAGTGGACTTTTAATTCATCAGAGGTTTCATAGAGAAAACCTTTGTTTTTATGTAATGCAAATTTTTTGACATTCTGAGAATTTTATTTTTACATATTATGTTTTATTCTTATTTATTAGGATGATTTACTCATGTTAAAGAAAAAAATTAGAATGATTAGGTTTTGAGATAATAAGTTTTTACAAAAACTTTTCTCTAATTAGAAAAAAGGAATCTCGCGCTCATATTTAATTTATTTAAATAATTTGAACTCAAGCATTTTATAAATTCTGCAATATAAAATTAATGAAATAAATCGATATGTGCCTCTGGCACAAGATGTGACACTTATTATGTAGTTCTATAAGACTAGATAATAAGTGTTACAATCTATTTATAACTCTTTAAAACATACAACAAAAGTACTAACAATATAACTTGCTTAAAACAATTTAATTATAAAAATCAGAAAAAAAATTAAAATCTTTAACTAGTAGTGACCCATTAAACATAATTAAATATATTATGTAGACCTTGCAAAAAAACTGTAAAAGTTCCTTTTGAAAATGCAACTTTAAGAAATAACTCAAACATGTTAATAAAACGTTCCAAAACTAATAATAAAATTTCCAAAGTCTCTATTATGTAAATAATCAATATCCAGGTTAAACAAGAACAAATTCTCAAGAGACATTAACCACAAATCCAATATTCATGTAACTACAAATCCAATATGACCGCGAGCGTTATATTTAATGTTAGAAGCAGTGTCTTAACTCACATACAGATTATAATATAAATTAGGAGTAGTTAGGTGTTCATATGATTAGCAAGTATTTTTTTTTTTTAAAATGCTTTAGTAAATTCCTACAAAAAAATTGTAAGAACTTCCCATAAAAACTGAGCTTGTCAAAACAAATAAAACATTAACATTTCCAATTTAGACCTCCAAACCCCATCATACCCCAATACATTACACAACATCAACAACACTTTTAAAATCTTCAAAACCATCCAATTACATTAGTTCATCATAATATCATCAAATTAATGATATTAAAAATATGTTAAGTCTTATAATTCCAGTCATACACATCTAACTTAGAAAATATTTCATATATCCATCCACTAATTAATATTCAAAACTAATTCCATATTCTCATGAGTAACCAAAATATACAACAACCTTTATAATTTACATTACACTTTATAATTAATCCCTCCAACTATATATTTCTTTTACTTGCCATTACATATAAATACAAGCTTACTTAAAAATGAATACCCAAAAGAAGTCTCTTCTACTCTGACGTTACACTCTGGATTTTCAAACAGCACCCACTATCTTCAACTTACACGTGATAAAAATTAACACGCTGAGTATATAACTCAGTGGTGCTCATAAACATCTAAAATCAATGTTGCATAAGCAACATGCCTTAAAACATAGATCATAAGGAAAATATAATCATAAAATCATAACATATCAACCATATAAAATACCTTTTTTTTTCAAAAGCGTATTACCTTACTTTCAATTAAACATAAGCAATATTATTTTTATCATAAAATAAAATTTATATTCCTTACATTATTTATAAAATCATAGTAAATTAAACATATGAATACCCTTCAAAAATATTCTTAACTTAATAAATAATCAAAAGCAAACTTAATTGTCTTATGTGATACCATAAACTCATTTAAAAACCAAATTTCACTTTAGGGTATTATAAGAAATCTCTTACTTACGAACTCAGTTATTTCCAAATCAAGATTACGTGATGAAATTTATTATTTAAGTTCCTTAAAATACTTGCATATGGGCTCACATCTATTTGGAAGAAAGTGAAGCAGATAAGATTCCACAACATATTCATAATGGGCTTAGGTCGCCAACCTATTCATAAATGCTTCAAGAGCCTACTTATACAAATGAAGCGCATCCGCTTAAACATAAGATCATAGCTTAATAACACAATGACATCAAAATCAAGCATACCCATCTTACATATTGAATCATATTATACCACATTCAAACCAAGCATACGAGGGCCTAAAAATGTGTTCTTTCCTCTTAATTGATAATATTTCTTATAGTTCATTTCATCACAAAGCATATCATAACTTAAACACCTTCGTCTCATATTCTTCATAAACTTACAACTTGCATAATTCACCACTTTCATACTTATGAGATCAAAACTTATATTTTCAAAATATATACTTAATATAACATAAGAGGACTTAAAAACCAACTTAAAATTTATAAAATCAAGCCTTACCACCTTAGGACGGTTCAGCCTCCTTAGGTTCACAAAGGGAGGAAGTTTTCCTCCTCTAATTAACCATATTTTTAAACTCATCTTCCTTAGGAAAGATCATTCCAAACCTTTACATTGTATCATTAGTCATAAAACTCATTTTTACATAATTTAAGTATCTTTTTCCCATATTCTTATAGACTTATAGTTTAGAAAAAATTACAATTTTTCATACTTAAACAAATCAAAGTTTACATTCTCAAAATACATACTCAAAGAAATTTCAAGAACTCAAAGACCATTAAAAGCCTTAACTCAAAAACATTTAGTCTCAAAGCTCATTTTTTTCTCAACTTAAACTTTCTTTAAGTTCATGAAAAATCATGGAAAACTAAAAGTAATTGATAGCAACTTTACCCGTTAACACATATTTATCAATCATCACTTAAAGAGCATAAATAAGCAAAGTAAATAAATAAAACTCAAGGCCTTTTCTCTATGGAAGGTTTGGCCTTTCTTGGATGATTTCGGAGGATATATTTTTCTTTTCAAAGAATCATAATTTTCAAGCCAAAAATACTTAATAAAACCATTTAAAACCTTTGCTTATAATCATTTAAATATAAAACCCTTTTTACACAATTTAAACCGTCTTTAAGTTTTAAATAAAATCATCCAACAAAAGCTTTATACCAAATGCTTTTCCCATCAATAAAACCCATCATAAACATAATTTTTAAAGGAGTTTGAATCATAAAATGGCAAAGAAAGTCCTCTCTTCTTTACTCATGCTGGTTCGGCTACTCTTAGCAATCGAAGGGGGAAAGGTTTTCTTTTTTAATTGAATAGTTAAACATGACCAAAAATCATCCAAGAATACATTAAAACATTCAAATACAAAGATCAAAATATAAAATTCATAAAATTGTAAAAACACATTAAAAATTTGTACACAACCCAAAATATCACAAAGTTGTA
The DNA here is from genome assembly GCA_947857235.1 of Jatropha podagrica. Lineage (NCBI taxonomy): Eukaryota > Viridiplantae > Streptophyta > Magnoliopsida > Malpighiales > Euphorbiaceae > Jatropha > Jatropha podagrica. The sequence goes on along the minus strand of CANUEP010075091.1, from coordinate 14,899 downwards.
AAAATTCATAAAACATAAAATTGAAAGAAGAATTAGTATATATGAACACTAACCTCTTAAATCAAGCTTAAAGAAATTTAAAAACTCTACTACTTAGCCTTGCCTTAGCTTTGGAGGAACCCTAACATCTTCAAAGTAGCAAAAATAACACATTAAAATCAAGACATAATAAAAGAAAGAGATGAAGCAAGCTTTAAAACATATTCTAACATATATATACCATGAACTTCTTAATTAAAACCTTAGAATCAAAACTCATAACTCACTCCAATTTCTTTGTAGCAAACTCCAATCAAATACCACTTCTTTAACTTAATTCTCCAAGTTTTATTACTAAACATTGGCCTAATTTGATTAGTTTTGTGTAGTTTGGTAATAGAGAAATTGAAAGAAAAATGGTTGAGAAGGGAGAGAGACTTGGCGCACAAGGAGGAGGAAGAAGAAGAATATGGAAATGTGGTAGTTGACTTGAAGTTATCAAGTCCAATTTTGCTACCTCAAAATTTTATATCAAACGGAGGGCTTGATTGAGTCTTAGGTATTCTCATCCAAAGGTAAAAAATATTCACCAATAAATTCTCTATCAATTATTATTTAACTCCACATATTTATTAAATCAACTCCATAAAAATAATTCATCAATTTTCGTTAATAATGCTATACTACGAATTACTATTCATCAATTACTTAAATTCTTCAAAAATATTTATGAAATATTTTTTACCCTCCTAAATCATATAAACATACCCCAAAAATATTAAATAAATTAAACTACATATATAATAATTTTTTCAGACTGAAATAATATCGATTTTTGGATTGGTGGTACTATTCACGGACCAATAAACTATTATTCACTAGTGATTTATTACTTCATCAATCATGAAAAATTTATATCCTAACTTAAATTAATTTAGACTAATCATGTGAAGTTTAATCAACTCCATGAATAATAATTATGCTGAATATCATTCTCAAGTCCAAATAAAATATTATTTCCCTCTCGGATGATACCATTCATGTTAAGATCTAAAATTTTGGGGCATTACAATTCATAAGTCCAAAACATCAAAGTTCAAATCCAAAAATGAAAGTTCATGTCCAAGTGGAACTAATCAAAACTCCTTGAAGATCTTCTCTCTAGAAATAGATCCTCGAGGTTCACAACAAACAAACCGACAACCAACACAAGTTAATAAGATCGTGTTGAGTATAAAACTCAGTGGTACTCAATAATATACATGCATTCACATAGCATGTATGGTCCATTAAAACCATACACAACATTCAAATATCATTTACCAAAACAATTCTCGTTCTCACACCATATTTCCATGCAAATACTAATAATCAAGTCACATTCAAGTTTACATGCATCCCAAGAACTATTTCAAACGTGATATAATAACTTGTTTCACAAGCAAACTCATATATATGTTTATTCTCATAACTTGCGTTCCAAGTAATCTCATAAGAGTGTTAAATCATATATATTTCTTAAACATTGATTTAAATTGGAAGACTGTAATAAATTATTTAGGTCTTAGTGTTGGGCCTCGACAACCTTAAACTTACCTAAATCTTAATGCTGGTCCGGCTCATGATTTCAAATTGTGACACTAGTGCAAATTCAGCCTCCCTACAGAGTCAACCTTGCTCATCCATTTTATGCATACCAAGGTTCATTAACTTTTTTTTTTTTTTTTACTATATAAATAATATTCTTAATTCAATACATGCATTTAATATTACTTAGATCAACTGTCTAGCTTAAAGTCTTGCGTAAGTCAACTAAACTTCAAACATAAATTTCATGATTATATTTTGTTAATATATAAATTATGATATTAATACTTACCATTTGTTTAACAACCTAACCTGTATAATATTTAATTATATCAACCAAATATTCAAGCCAAACTCCTTATATGTATTACTCCTCCTAATAGTAATATCATTCTTATTCCAAATCATGCCCATATGTCAACCAATTGCATTTTCTTATAGGTCCTTATGCCTAACATGCCCATATAGAAATTAAAATAAGCAACCAATTACATTTTCTGATGACCCTTATACTAACATACCCAAATATTAATTAAAATCAATAACCAATTAGATTTTCTGATATATCGTTTAGGCAAACATACCCATATAATAATTAAAATCAAATCTAAATATAAATGTATATCCCGTCGAAACACCTCGGAATTTTATTTTCAAAAATTTTTCATTTCAAATTTAAATATTAATTCTAACCGATGATATTATAGGACATTAGGATTTTTAAAATACATAAATAGATCCTTTGTGAATTTATTTAACAAGATTAAAGGTAAATACATTTTATTTCCGTTAAACCAAACCTTTAAACCAATTTAAACTCATTCAAAATTCCTAAACCGAGAAGAAAACCAATTGAAAAATCGATAAGCCAATTGAAAATAAAACAAAATTCATGATTTGGGCCAAACCGGATCTAATTGAACATCATTTAATGGAGGGCTGGAAAGTAGGACTGAAATGCAAGAGAAATATACTTATTTTTTTCTTTCTATGTAAAGGACTCTTATTTTGCAAGTAATTGAACTTAACCTATTTCTCTTTTATGGACTAAAGCCTTTCTTATAATACCCTTGTATTCGCTCTTTGCTTATTATATAATCCCTACCACGTTTGTTCTTCTCAAATTTTTACGGGGAGACTGAAACAATGATACTATAGGACATTAGGATATTTAAAATACATAGATCGATACTTCGTGAATTTATTTAACAAGATTAAAGGTAAATACATTTTATTTTTGTTAAACTAAACCTTTTAAATAAATTTAAACTCATTAAAAATTCCTACACTGAGAAGAAAACCAATTTCAAAATTAATAAGCCAATTGAAAATAAAACAAAACCTATGATTTGGGCCAAATCGGATTTGAATTGAACCTAAACCGATGTAGGACCAATTAGAAAGCTCTTAATTATAGAAAATACCCACTTTTGGTCCATAAAACCCTCACTGCCGGCCACCGCCACTGCTGCAGCCATCAATGGTGGCCGAAGGTACGGCAGGTTCAGAATAGCTCAAAAATCATATCATTTCTATCATAATTCTTATGTACAGTCCATATTTGCTATCAATTTCCACCAACCATACCAATTTAATGAAAATCCCCTAATTTTACTAACATTAATCCCGAAAGTATATTTCTTTAAATTTTTTGATTTCTAGGAATCAAACAAAAGAACATTCATGAATTAAGGAGTGATAATTGGCCTACCTTCTCAGTAATGGTCACCGGAAAACTCTCTTTCGTCGGAGACCATGGCGGCAGTTCGCAAATAAAAGGAATTCTTCCCATTTCGCACTTGGAGGTTGCAGATCAGAGGAGAGAGTGACCTGTGCTGGACTCGCCTTCAAAGGAACTCGACCGCTATCTTTCCATGCTTGGAGTTGGCCGACTATGGGCTAGAGTCGTTGGAAAAATGAAAAGAGCAACTGAAGGTGCCTGTTCGATCGAGAAAAGCTTTTCCCTTGCAACCACGCTATAAACCGAATGGAAAAATGAAGAGAGAGGATGAGCAGAGGGACGATAGCGACGAGAAGGAGTTCTGATCGACAAGCTCGAGCTCCGGTGATCGTAAAACGAAGGAGGATGGAGGAAGGGGGCTGTTGGCGGTAACAGGAAAGATAGGAAATGGGTTCTAAGCCGAAGATTCACAGAAATTTAATTAAGTGGAAGTTAAATAATCTCATAATAATATTTGTGGTCAGAAACAATACAAATTTTGCTTAGGCTAATCAAAGTAGGCTGAGTTCGATTAAATAGGCATGGAAGCCAGTAACTTGTGCAAATTCTGAACTAAACTATATAAAAAATAAGAATAACAGTAAGAGTCAAAATTTGAGTTCTTTGTCTCCCATTCTGAATAATAATCCATATCATTATTTATATACACCTATTATTTATTTTACAAAGAAATATATATATATATATATATATATATATATATAAGAGTACGAACGAGAGACCTAGGTCCTTAAAACGCCGAATTTTCAATTTAATTACTAATAAAGATAATTTAGTCATTTGGTAATTATAAAATTTTTAATTTTTTTATTATTTTTATTCATATTTAAATTTAAATTCTACTCAAAAATTTAATTTAATTCTATTCTAATTATTATATCAATTTATTATTTTTATTATTTTAATATTAATTAAAAATTTATTTCTACCACACCACTATATATATATTTAGCTTTAATTATTTTTTGCTATTAATAATTTCTTTTTTTTAACTATTAAGAATTATTGCTTTAAGCTTTTGCTAATTTGAAATTATTAAGTTTATGATTATGTTTTCTTTTTGTAGTAACTATTAACTCTTTATTTTTACAAATTAATAGAATAATTTTTGTTTATATTTTTTATAATTTAGTATCCCTTCATCCTTTCTATTTGTGTTTAGAGTTATAAACTTATAGATTTATAATTATAAATTCGTTATAAACTTGACAAAGAGTTCTACTTACAGGTTAACAATGAAATCTTTTCTATTTTAAAGCTATGACCTAAATTGATTTTTATTAATTAATAAATTTCATCTTCGGTTGCTAGCAATTGATAAAAAAGATTTACAAGGGGGTTAGCAATGGAATTTTTATCTGTTGTTAAATTTATAAATAAAATTGATAATATGTTTTGTAGAAATTTAAAACTCACTGCATATCTCTTCCGTGCTGCATTCTTTTATATGTCTGCTACTTTTTTCTCTTTTTTTTTTCTTTTTATTTTATATTTTACTAAGAAAAGATTAAATTTTATTTGAATAACAAGATTAATATTTATAATGATAATATTATTTATTTTTTATTTTCAAATATTTCGATAGAACCATATGAATTCTGATATTTAAATTATAATATAATAAATTACAATTTTTTTTAATATATGAGAAAGAGGGATTCGAACTTAAATTTACTGTCGAATTGTATATGTATTTATACTAGACTGTCTTAATATGCATAAATAATAATTTTTTGCTCGTATAAGAATTTCAAATTTTATTTATATTTTATTGATTGATTATCAATATCATTAATAATAAGTTAGTCATATTCTAATTAGAAAACATTGAGTTCTTAAAATGCCCCTGCTAAGTTTATAAATTAATAAAAATATCATTAAATACTTTAATTTTATTGATTGAAAATAAAGATTTTACTTTTGATTGGTTATTTTAATTTTTCTATTTAAATTTAAATTCTATTAAAAAGTTTAATCTAATTCTATTAGGATTTTAATTTTATCATTGAAGACTTTAATTTTATTGATCGAAAAATAATAATTTAATTTTTATAGTTATTACGATAATAATTTGATCATGTGAATACAATTTTATACTTATTACTCTTTTTATTTTTTATCAAAAAAAAAATTAATTTTATTAACTTTTAATATTCATAAAAAACTTAATTTATTTAAATATTATCCCAAGCTAATAGATCACACATATACCCATTGATATTTTCTTTTATATATATATATATATTTTTAGAGATTTAATAATATTTATTATTATTATTATCATTATTATTATTATGTACCAGAAAATAAAAAAGAAGAGTAATTTAATCAACTAAATAGAAAAACATAAAAATATAGAAATTAGGAATCAAATTTTCATGTTAAGTGGAAAACAATATATATTATGGAGATATTTAAATTTAAAATTTTTAATTTATATATTTTTTCTTTTTAAATTACTAATAAATAATTATTAAAGATATAAATGTTAAATTATTAAATTAATAATTATAAATTATATCTATGTATATTGTTAATTGGTTTATTTAATAGAGATAGAAATATTATTAAATCTCTAAAAAAATCAATAAAAAAGAATAATTTTAATTTATAAGTAAAAAATTAATAAATGTAAATATATGCGATGCATATTTTAAAAAGCTAATATATATATAAAATAATTTAGTAATAATTATTTTTATACTTGTATTGAATAAATTATTTGATTACTTATACTGTGAAATTATTGTGCCTTGTTGTGTGGAATTGCAATAAAGTGAGTCACCATGAGTAATATTCAAAATTTTTATTTTTCCATTTAAATTAATCGTAAATTATTAATTAATAATATTATCTTACGTAATATTTATTGAAATTGAAAATTATTTCAATTTATTTTGAGATTTATTAAGAAATCATTAAATTAATTAAATATTAAATTAATTATTAAATTAGACCGAATTAATTTAAATTGAACCGAATCAATTTTTTTTAAATAATTGTACACCATTATTTTTTTTCACAATTAACTTGGCTGTTTGTTTGTTTTCAATAATTGTTTATATTTTTTTTCCCGTTTTTTTTCTTTTCCTTTCCTTTCCTTTCTTTTCCTTTTTATTTTCTCCTTCTTCCTCCATCTACGCTAACTCTCTCTCAAACTGTCTCTCGCTCTCTCTCTCTCTCTCTCTCTCTCTCTCTCTCTCTCTCTCTCTTTTCTTGTCGCTGCTCGACTCCGGCCACAGCAAGCCAGTGTCGCAGCCATCTCCAGCCACCGCAGCACCTTCACCGCGTCGCAGCGACAGCAACTCCTCCCTCCTCCTCCGCGCGCGATCTGGACAGCAATCCGCAACTCAGCCTTCAGCCACTCCTTCCTCAGTCGCGCGACTTGTCCCAGCCGCTACCCTTCCTGTCGCCATCAGCAATCGTCCGTTCAGCTCATCCCAGTAAGTCGACGACGTCGCGCCACCATCTCCTCCACCGCGTGACTCAGTCCCACCGTTCACAGTGGCTCAGCAAGCCAGCCACCAATTTTTGGTTATTGGGATTGTGATAAATTGGGTACTAAATTTAAATTATTTTCAGAATTTATTTAGTTAATTTGTTATAATTAATTAGTTAGTAGTTAATTTTTAATATTTTGGTTGATTAATTTTACTATTTGTGTGGTTGGTTAATTATTTTGTTGATTTTACATATTGGTGAATTTTATTATTTTTGAGATAATTTTAGTAATTAATTAGTTAAAATTTAGTATTTGTGATATTAATTAATTATGGGATTTTGAATTATTATTTGGCTGAATTTTATAGTTAATTGTTAGTGATATTTGGGATTTTGATTATTTGGTTATAGGTTTAGAGTTATTAATTTTTAGTTTAGAATAATATTAATTAAGGAGGTTAATTTGATTTTAGGATATTCATTATGGGTTAATGTTAGTATTTTTGATTGATTAATTACAGAATTTGATAAAATAAATTAGTTGATGATTTGATTAATTAAAAATTTATTTGAGGATTTTAATTAATTTTGAGAGTTAGTAAATTAAATTAATTGTAGAATTTAATTAGTTATTGTTAATATTTCATAATTATGAGAATTAGTTTATTAAGGATTAATGATTAGTATTAAAGAATTTTAAATAAAAAGACTATATTAAGAGTTCAACTAATTATTTAGTTGATTAAATGAATTATTATTGAAAAATAGATTTTTATTGATAAGATTGAAAATATTAAATTAAAATATTATTAATAATGGTATTTGGAGAATTTGATTAATTATGGATTAAATTAAGTTAATACATAATTTTTGTTAAATTAAAATTTAAGGATATAAATTAGTTAATTAAGGGTTAGTGGTTATTATTCAAAGTTTTTAGATAATTAAATTATTTTGAATGTTAATTTGAATATTCGGTGAAATAAGTGTTATTATATGAAATATTAAGTTTAAGATAATTTTGGGTTAAAAATGAATATTTAGCGAAATTTTTAATAATTTATACTTAAGAATTTTAATTAGTTAGAATTGTTAATAACGAGTAATTAGTGGATTTAAATATATTTATTGGTATATTTTGTAGAAATAAAATTAATAATTGAAAGGTTAGGAATTATTGTTAAATAGGATTATAATTAATGAAATTGATTTAATTATGATAATTTTGGAACTGAATTGATTATTAACGTTTGATTAAATTGAAAATAAATTATAGTGAATATTTTGATGAAATTATTTATGATTTTTGATTTAAATAAATTGGATAATAAATAAGAATAAATTATATTATTAAAGAAAATTGTTATCGGGGTCAATATAAAATTAGGAGTATAAATATGTTTTTGAGGACATTAGAATTAAGTTATTAAATATAAAAATATATTTGAAGACTAGATACAAATTAAATAAATGTATTGGTGGTAAGTTAAATTATATTTGAGTTGATAGAAATGTAAATTTGACGATAACATAAAATATTATTGAATTAAATGTTTATTATAAATTATAGAGTTTATTATAAATTATTATTTTTAATAGTTATTTAATATATTGGATTATTATCTTAAGAAATTGAGATATATTGAGAATAAATTGGTAGTTATATTTTTATAGAAATGTTGCTTTAATTATAGTAAGAGTTGGAATCTGAACAAAAAGATAAAATAAGCAGATAAGTCTATTAAATTAATTTTTTAAATTCTTAATTAAGGAAAATTATTCGTCTGATATTATTTTTGCTTATTATATGTATTTTCTAGATCGACCGAGTTTTTTTACTGCTCTTTTAAATCATAACCCAAAGTAGACCTAAAATATATACTGCTATCATAGTGAGTAATAATACATGATGCACATCATTCTTGTATACATGCATTTCATACACATATCATACTCCCTATATTATTTAAATATAATCAGTATTCATTTCTAAAATTCTATTGTTATTATATTATAGGTATCATCCATCTTATATATAATATTTCAATTCTATAATAATATATAATTTTCGTCTTTGATTATATTTATATATTGCATATATTGTATTGACTAAATTATTGAATATTTGCAATGTGATAATGATGTGTTTGTATTTGGATAGAAATTGAGATAACGTGTGTCATTATGGGTCAATGGGCCAGATATAGGGATCGGCTCCCAGGTATAATTATAATGGAAATTGGTCGGGCGCCAATAGGTGAATTTGTGATGTCACTGTCAATTTTCACATGGTGTGAAAATCTGAATGTGATTTATTTAAATGTACTGATGTTATGACACATGCTTGTGAGAGTGTGTCCGTTTCATATATATTGTGAAAGAATTCTGCTTGAATGTGTGAGTTTGCGTTATTTATTATTATTTATCGAGTTTAGTGAAATTCACCCCCCTTCCATAAATTTTTTCAGAAAATAAAAGTATTGTTAATTTTTAAAATTCTATTTCTCTCTGCAAAAAATTATTGATTATTTCCAGCTTTAAAAATGTTAGTATGAACTATTTGTTAAATTTGATATATTCCATGTACTTTATTCAGTTCCGCAGTTAGGATAATAAATTGATATTTAGTTATGTAAAAATTAATGTATGCTGATTAATAATTTGTGAAATAATTTTTGGAGATTTGGAGAATTTTATTCAAAAAATAGTTTGACCATATTGTGACGGATGAAATTTTGCGTAAAAATATATTCTTATTAAATGAGTTCAGGTCCGAGTTATGAGTTAGATATGATATTGAAGCTGAGTCAAGATTTACTGACTAATTATTGAATAATATTATAATATGAGTTTACTATTTTCAGATTTAGATGATAATAGTGATGTTACTGATCAATTTTCGCATGGTGTGAAAATCTGAATATGATTTATTTAAATGTACTGATGTTATGACATATTCTTGTGAGAGTGTGTCCGTTTCATATATATTGTGAAAGAATTCTACTTGAATGTATGAGTTTGCATTATTTTATTATTATTTATGGACTTTAGTGAAATTTACTCCCTTCCCATAAACTTTTTCAGAAAACGAAAGTATTGTTAGTTTTTAAAATTCTGCTTCTCTCTGCAAAAAATTATTGATTATTTCCAACTTTAAAAATGTTAGTATGAACTATTTGTTAAATTTGAGATATTCCACGTACTTTATTCAGTTCCACAGTTAGGATAATAAATTGATATTTGATTATGTAAAAATTAATGCATGCTGATTAATAATCTGTGAAATAATTTTGGAGATTTGGAGAATTTTATTAACAGAAATAGTTTGATCATATTGTGACAGATGAAATTTTGCGTAAAAATATATTCTTATTAAATGAGTTCAAGTCCGAGTTATGAGTTAGATATGATATTGAAGCTGAGTCAAGATTGTTACTGACTAATTATTGAATAATGTCATAATATGAGTTTACTATTTCCAGATTCAGATGATAATAGTGATATATTGTTATAATTTAGGCTTACTACGGGTTTCGGAAGCCTTAAACTTACTTAAGTCCTAGTGCTTGTCTGACCAGCGATTTTGGGTCATGACAATGGATTTGTGAGAGCAGTCTTTGATACCGTCAGTCATGTATGGTGAGATCAGTACCCCCATGTGCATCTGATGATATATGATATGGAAAATCATAAGGTGGCCGCCTATTGATATGGAAAGAAAAGAGAGTATAAAAAAAAGAGAGAGGGCTGATCAAGTAAGGATTAAACTAGTCGGTCATGTATGGAGATCGGTTCCTTGATACACACGTTTGAAAGGGTGAGCCATGTGTGAGTACGGCTCATCGGGGGTTTTAGTGACGCCACTGATCAATTTTCACTTGTTTGATTATTTAATGTGAAAATACTTGTGGATGCTAATATTGTGCCATATGCTTGACTGGTTGTGTGTTCACTATAGTATTTTAGGCTACATTTCACATGAACACCTGTATATGCTTTATTTACTATTATTCACCAGTCACTCCTCTTTTATTTACCTTTTCAGGAAGTAGAATCCCTGTTGATTCGACTAAAACTCTACGTCTTTCTTCGCAGGGCTATAGAAGTAAATTTATAATTTGAGTAGTTACTTAAAATTATGTATCTGCATAGATACGTGCCCTATTATTTTAATTATTATTGAGCTCTACAGTTGCAGGGCTTACATGCATCTAATCGTGTATTAAAAAGGGTTACCATCCCATAGCCTTATGAATGTCTTAGTTATTTATCAAAATGCATGTGTGAATCAGTTAGCCCATATTATAAGTGAATTATATTATAATTAGGTCCGAACTATGGGTTATTTGATGCATCTAATCGTCTATTAAAATGGGTTTACCAACCCATAATCCTATGAATATTGTAATTATTTATCTAAATGCATGTGTGAACCAATTAGCCCATATTATGAGTAAAGTATATTATAATTAGGTTCGAACCATGAGTTATTTGAGATGTTAAAATTGGGATAAGTATATGTGATCATTAAATCAGATTTATATATAACATAATATGGGCTCATAGTTCTTAGAAATTCGTGGGCGTGAATGGTGTTCGTGGTTTGGGCTTGCTACAGATTTCAGAGGCTTTAAACTACTTATTTGGACTCTAATACTGGTCAAGCTCATGTTTTTAGATCGTGATACCCCATATACTTTCTGTCAATCAAATAAATTAGGATGTTGTGACAAATCAAACAATCCAATACACAAGAACCTATCAATTTGAACTCAAGATAAAATTAAATCACAAATCAAAATTTAAATAATAAAATTCACCATGAACTAGCCAATGACCCATTCGACCAGTCATAGTTCACATGGGTAGGATCATTTTTTTTATTCCTTCACACCACAACATTAATTCATACTCAATTGCAATAATATCAAATCAATTTCGCATGACCATACTAAAATTAAAGAAAACCCTAAATTACCCTCATGATCACAATCAAACAAAAAATAATTAAAAATCAAATATATATATATAATCATGAATATTTTTTGCATTCTATATTTCCTTTTTCAGGAATTTTTAAGCCTTTTCTCTTTTGATTTTTAGTTTTTCTTTTTTTTTTATAGTACTTTTTATTTTTTATCTTCATATAATAGTATTTATCTTTTATCAACTATTATCATATCTCATCGCCAATAGAAAATTAAAATTTAAAATTTTAATCGGTTGTTATCTTCATCTTTTTATATCTACATGTTCGAGAATCTTTCCAATAACTTATGATCATTATTAGGTTAGGTTGTTCAACATCAATTGTCGATTTTATTGACATTGAAACTATCATAGAATTGCAAGGCTCTACACAATATCCACAACAAGCTGAAAGTTCACATTTATAATTTGTGGTAAAATTACAAGGCTGAACATAATTAACTTAGTTGATTTTTGTATCATGAGTTTGCATGCATATGTTGACACTTCATTTTTTGCACAATAGGTAAATTTATGTATGGCTAATCATATTTTGCTAGAACAAATGTCATAGGCTAAATTTTTTAGTTTCTTTTTACTTGCAGGTATTGAATAACGATGCAAGAGATCACTTTTGAGATATACTAATAAATAAAATGTTGAAATAGGATAATATTATCACAAATTATCTCTCATCGTCTCTCTCTTGCTCTCTTAGTTTGATAAGAATCATAGTCATTACTACTCACATTATAATACTAATCATAAATTAGGAATGAATTTGATTTAGTTCTTGATGTTTGTGTCTAGGTAGGTTCATATTTGTTTGGGAGAATATTGAACTTTTGAAAGATTTTTTTTTTTAATTTTATTATTATTTAAAAATTAAAAATCTATATTTAAACTGTTGACTATTTAGAATTTTTAAAATAGTTGATTAAATTTCATGTTCATTTTTTCTGAATTTAAATTTAAATTTTATATAATATATTCATAAATTTATAAATTACAGTTTTAAAAAATAAGAATAAGACCCTTTTTTAAATAATAATAATAATAATAAGCACCGGTTGATGATTTATGAATCATATTATTCTGAATCTTTTTAATAATATATTATATTTATAAAATACAATATATAATAACTTTTCCTAAATCTTTGTGTTTTTTCTAATTTAAACTACTTCTAACTGCCTTGTTTGCAATTTTATGCAGGAAGTGGATTCTTGTAATGGTTTAAATGATATGAAGGATAAGAAATAGTTATTCAAAATGCTATAGGTAGAAACGGGGTCTATTTACTTTACAATGCACGGTGTATAATTGTTTGAATATACATATATTTAATTGCTTAAACTATTAGCATGTTTTAGTTATAATGTAATTTTTATTTTTTTTATAAAATATGTAAAATTTAATAAATTATTTTAATATTATTCTTCAATTCAATTATATTTAAATTAAATTAGAATTTATTTGTAAATTATTTTTTAAATAAAAAAAGACTTCAATAAAAATTTAAGCACAAGCATATTTAAGTTCATCTATCCATGAGAATTTGACAAGAAAATAACTATATCAATTTATAATATATTACACACATACATATATTTAAATTTTTTATTTTTTTTCTTCAATCACGTTTATTTTTTTAAAATCACTATTTTAAAGTACTTTCTAAATTTGAAGATGCTGCATGAACTATGAAACCCTATATAATCCATAGGATTTTATGGAAGATCTCACAAAGTTTCTTTTTTTTTTTTTTTTTTTTTTTTTTTTTTTTTTTTCTTTTTTGGGTTTTCCACGCGTGTGTGTGTGTGAAGAAAGGGGCGGGACTCTCTTTTCTCGAACAGCGTGTCCGCATCTCTTTCACTTTTTAGCATTAATTTCGTTTTCAACTATTATTTTTTTTTTCTTTTAAATTGGACCAAGTATTGGAGCCCACTTGGCCCAATTTTGCAACATTCTTTTTTTATTCATTAATTAAAATAGCCTACATAATAAGTCCACTTCATTAAGACACAATTAAATAAATATCCAATGAATTTAAATAAAAATCATATTTTAACAATTGGTTTCTCAAAAATAATAATATTTATCAATAAATACTAATAATTATTAATAAACTATATCTTACTAAATAAATTTTAATAATTAACAGTAAATGCCAAAAATTATTTTCAAATATTAATTCTTTTAAAATACTCATTTAATTATTTAAATCCTCTAAAATAGAGAAAAAATTAGATAAAAATTTAGAAAAAATATTCTAAAATCAAATTAACACCAATTTCAATCCCAATTTCAAATAACTAGGTATAATTAGAATATACCGCATTAAGTCTGATAATCAAGCTTCTTAAGGTACCATTTCACACTTCACAATCTAAAATCATTTAATACATGAATAAATAAACTAATAACACATAATGCATAAATCACCATAAAGAGTCAATAATTATGAAAACAACTTATTCGAACTAAAATCAAACCAAAACTCCAATTTGGTACCAATTAGCAATCTAATAAGTTACCAAAACTCTCTCCCGTGTAGAAAACTTCATCCTCAAAATTTACCTAAGGTAAATACCTGAGGATCCTGAGCTCGCATAATCTCATCGCTCTCCCAAGTAGCCTCCTTGGCCTTATGATTCGTCCATAAGACCTTAAAAGAGGGACTCTCTTGTTTCTCAACTGTTTGACCTCTTTGGCCAATATCTTTACCACCTTCTCAGCATAAGTCAGATCTGGTTGGATACGAATTGACTCTACTGCAAACATATGGGAAGGATCTAAATGGTATCTCGTCGGCATCGACACATGGAAGATATTATTTATCCTATCAAGATCTAAAGGTAAAACCAATCTGTGGGCCAATAGACCCACACGATCTATAATCTCATATGGACCAACGAATCGCGGACTCAACTTATCCTTTTTATCAAATCTCAGAACTTTGTTCCTTGGTGACACTTTTAAAAACATTTTATCACTAACAACATATTGATATCCTTCCTCTTCAGATCTGTATAGGATTTTTTTCTGTAACGCCCCAAAATTTCAGATCTTAAAATGATATTATTTAGGCGAGTCATGAATGGTATCACCCGAGGGAGAAAAAAATATTTTAATTGGACTCGATAATGATATTGAGCATAATTAATATTTGTGGAGTTAATT
>CANUEP010075079.1:0-33136 GCA_947857235.1 Jatropha podagrica | reverse complement strand
GAATAAAGAAAGTGGAGTAACTACCTCCTACATAACAGGAAATAAACAGAAATGCAAAACAGAATTTGAATGACTAATTCAACAGCTCAATATGTGGGGGCTTAGGCCTGCGTGTGTAGACCTTCAGTTGACTGCTAACATTTTCACTCCATAATTTTTGGTTTTCTTTTTAGTATATCTTGTATTATTGTTTCAGAGAGAATTACATTTTCAATATTTCACTCATAATACATATATATAGAAAATTACATTTCTCAAAAAAAAAAAATACTAAATTCAGAGGATTTTTATTAAATGAATTCATGCAGACAAATAGAGAATTAGTTGAACAACCCTAATAAAGGGCAGGGTCCCAATTTGCAATTTGCTATTTGTACATTTGAAAATAAACAATATAAGACCTATTTTAGTGTTGGTGATCCTCTAATGTCAAGGCATGTTGAAAAATATTTTTTAATTAAGGGATTAATGAATTACAAAAATGAACAGAAGTGTCCAAACAAGTGGACTACAGCCCTCACATGGGATGAATCATAGAATAATAGATTCATGTGATTGCAATATCTAACACTAAGATTAGGGTTTCTAATTATTTTGATCACCATAAGAGAGAAATTAATTAAAAAAGAATGATTTGATTCTCATGACTTTGGAAGTGACAATCTCTATTTTTTTTTTTTGTTTTAATAAAAAGTTGTGTTCTTTCCTTTTTATTCTTTAATGGCATGTTTAACAAGTGTTAGCTTCTTCAATCACTCATCCTGCCTATTCTAATACCCTAATGGTAATTTTTTATGCACTTTGATCATACAATTCTTAAAGGTCACATCTTTGTTTATTAATTATTATTTTTTTGTCCTAATTTTGTTGATAGTGCCTTATGGAAAGATGTAGGAATTTCATGTGTTAGTCTTTTTCAATTTACAAAATTATTATTAGAATATATTCACTGAATAAACTATTTAACTTTTGTCTCCATGTGGTAAAATCAATCCCTTTATGTCATTAGTTTTAGGTTTTGATTCTTTTTCCTTCCTTTTTAGTAATATTTTTTAATAATTTGATTAGGACTAAAACATTAGTTATGATCCTCCATAATATATATATAATATTCAATTTCATAAAAAAGTTATTCCCTTTAACATTTGATAAAATACTTATAAAACCACTAACATATATTAAAATAGTAATTAAATTAATCAATTTTACTCCTTTAAACTAATTATAATAGGATACATTAAGTTTAAAGGCTAACTTTATATTTTGTCTTCTAATTATGTAATTAATATTAAATCTTTAAGTAATTATATTTGACATGAAAACTATAAAATAAAATTAGAAAAAAGAAAATTATATATATAAAGTCATCACCCACCAAAGAAGTGCTGAAAAAAAGTGTTTGGGTCCCAAAGTTGTTGAAAACTTGTATACAGAGACTGAGAGGGACACAGTGGAGATGGTAAGGACTTTTTCGCATTCTAGTTTTGTATAAGCATAATGAAAGCTTAACAGCCCATTGATTCATCTGTTTTGGGCTGTTATGAGGCTGGCCCACATAATTCATTAAAATCAACTTGTCTTTTTTCTTTTTTTTTTTTTTTCCTTTTTTAATGAAAACAGCTTTTTTTAAAAAAAAAATGAAAAATTACCTTTCATTTTCAAAAATTAAAACAAAACATTATTCATCTTTTTAAATTTTTTATTTACTAAAAATAGAAAATATTTTTTAATTTTTGATTACTTGTTTCTTTAAAGCTATTATTTTCTCCTGAAAATTGTTTATTTTTATCGTGCCAAAAATTAAACCATTAGAAAGTTTAGTTAATAACAAAAATTTTAAAATCCAAAATTTGAAAACATAATAAATAAATAAATAAATAAATATTTGTCGATAATTTTTAGTTGTAATAATAGCGAAATCTCAAGGATGTAAAAGTAATCTAGTTATTTTATTTTTTATGAAAATAACTTTGAAAAATAAAAGTGGATTTTAGTTTTCCGGTTGTCGTTGAAAATTAGCCAGCTAAGAAAGAAAGGGATATAGCATTATGGTTTGTTTAGGCTTCCATTTGAATTTTGCTTTTGTTTCCTCAAAACAGAGGGAAAAATGTTAAAAGGATCTTTCAATTTTATTAAAAAGGAAAAGGAAAAAGCAAAGAATCTTTCCAGAATTTTCGAAGAATCATTCACACAACTTTGACAAATGCTATTTGGAAGTAACTAACCCTGTAATAACCTCTATATATATATATATATATATATATATATATATAAGGGTAATTCATCTTCTAGGAAAGTCAAGTGTAAACATACTAATTTACCTCTTGATATTATTTTGAATTATAAAATAATAGATATTAGACGACTTTTAACACAATTATAAAAAAATTATATATTTTATATTTTTACAAAATCTCTTTATCAAGATAATTTCTATAAAAAAAATAATTTCTAGCATTTAAAATAATAATATAAATTTATTTCTTTTTATAAAATAATTAATAAGTAATCTATATATTTAATAAAGTGAGAATAAATAATATAATATTATTAAATAAATAATTTAAAAAAACATAAATTGAAATGTGTTATACAATCACTTTTAAAAAAATAGGATATTCATACGATTTCAACACACTACACTAAATAAATAATATATTAATATTTTAAATAAATAAATAATTATTTATAATAAATTATAAATATAAAAAAATTAATTTCTTACTTCGATTTAAAAAAAATACTTTATTTTTTATTGGTAATAAAAAAGACTTGATTGATTAACTTGATATATTAAATAGTCTCATGTATCAGAGTTAGGTTGCACAGAACGGTATATGAGATATAGAAACATACGAGATATGATAATTTTTAAAAAAACAGGACATTTACATGCTTAGGATACAGTATACTAAATAAATAATATATAGTATTTCAAATAAATAAAAAATCATTTATAATAAATTATGAATATAAAATAAAAAATATATAATTTCTTATTTTAATAACACAAATTTTTTTTTATTTTTTATTGATAACTAAAAATTTTTTTGGTTTATTAGCTTGATGTATCGAGTAATCTCATATATTAGGAGTTAAGTTATATAGACACAGGATACGAGATACAGAAATGTACAAAATATAATAATTTAAAAAAAATAAGAAATCCACGTACTAGGGACACAATAAACTAAATAAGTAATATGTTAATATTTCAAATAAATGACAATCATTTATAATAAATTATAAACATAAAATAAATAAAAAAACACTAAATTTCTTATTTCAATTACATAAAAATAATTTAAAAAATTATTTTTTATTGGTAATAAAACAAAAAAAACTTTATGTGATTAGTTTGACGTATGGAGTAGTCTCACATACTATGAGCTAAATTACATAAACGCAGAATATGAGATACGAAAATGTACGGATATGATAATTTATAAAAAATAGGATATCCACACGCTTATGATATACTAAAATAAATAGGTAATATATTTCAAATAAAGAGACAATCATTTATAATAAATTATAAATATAAAATTAAAAAAAAATAATTTTTATTTCAATGGCACAAAAAAAAAGCTTCATTTTTTATTGGTAAAAAAAAATTAGTTGATTAGCTTATTGAAAAATTGGTTGATGTGGTCACCTCTTCCTTTTATTGATTTTTTGCAAATAATCTTCGTACCTGTATAAAAATTTCATTTATTGTGGCCCAATTATTGGGATTTATCGTTGACCATATATTGAAATTTTATCCTCAGAATTATTTTTAAGTTATTGTTATCACTATTATAGTGATTTTATCTAATATGTTGCATTATTTGGATAGTTATATAGAACGAAATGTAAATCTCCAAAAAAAGTTTGAAGATAATCAGATTGAATTTGTAGAAAAATCATGAAATTTAACAGTGGCCATTAATAGGTACTAAGTGGAGCAAGCGATTGCTGATGGTATAAATATTTTGCTATATCAACTCGATCAGATACTTCAAATCAAAATTATATATTTTTTATTCTTTGTATAAGATATTTATTATTAAACTTCCTAGACAAAAATATAAAAATGCATTAATTTGTATCACATATCTGTGCGTAGTTTTTTTTTAATAAAATTTTTAATTTAATTTCTTCTAAAAAAAACAGAGGGCTGGAGATTGAATGATAAACTGATTTTCTTTTTGGATACCTATTAAGATTTTAAGGATCTACGTTTATAAATTAAAGACTGAAGGATTAGGTCTAACAATTAAATTAAATTTTACTTTGAAACCACTTCATTATATAAAAATAGAATTTAGTACATAAAAAATATCATTATAAATAGGTTGTACAGTAAAGCGCAACACAAATTAACAATTTAAATTTATTTTAATATAAACGCAAACTTATGCTTTGATATTATATAAATAAAAAAGATTAAGAGAGTAAAAATTGAGTACGTAAAATGTACCCACTTAATAAAAAGACTAATAATACATAAATGTTTGGAATTTGAATCACCGCAACCTCCTCCTTATTAACCTTCGTCAATGCTCTCTAAAACCTAATGGATTTACATTTCTATACCCTATGAGTTTCATGCAAAGAAAAATATAATTTTGATCTACAAAATAGTACAAAAGATATTGAAATGTAATGGAAAATGACTCAAACCCACAAAAGATCGCAAGTCTATGATTCATGATCTACAATAATCAAAACAAACAACACAAAATCCTTATATTGCTTGATCATACAATTATTTTTTGATTAAAAAAAGGAGATTTCCATATTTGAATTGTAGCACCCAAATCAATACATGAGAGAACTTTTATATATTATAATATTAAGTTGGATAGAAAGACAAAAGTAGCATCAAAATAAAGGATTTCTTTTTCTAAGTTACACTTAGTTGTCATCCACTTAAGTGACAGAAAGTGGCTGCTTCATTTTCGACATGGGTTTGGTTTCTCTTGCAGCCCTGCAATAATTTTTTAAGAAAAAGGTGATAACAATGGTCAAGGTTTAATGTATATTTATTGGTCTTAAGGTGAATATTAGGTTAATGATCAAGCTCAGCACTACTATACTACTGGTTTGTGTCTCTCCATCAAACTACTTGAAGCATATCTTTTTTAAATAACGATAATCATAATATTAATTAATAATAATGAATAAAAAAGCATAAGTTTCCTCTAAAGGGAAAATATCCCAAGAATATATGTTATAATAATAATAAAGCTGAATAGGATGGAGATATTAGAAGAGAAAAACCCCTCTCGTAATACTGTGTTTAATCTTTATTCGGCAACAGTTTTTTAGATAACTTTTAGCATTTTAACTAAGTCAAAACTCTATAGATATAGATTCTACCATTCAGTAATATAACTTTTAGCTTTTTATGAAATGTTAAACACTCTAACATTTAGAGTTTAAATTAATTAAACTTTTGACAATCATACCCATTATTTTTTTTCTCTAAGTAAACATCTAATGTCTTTTCTTTTGCCATTTTAAGTTAAAAAACAAATTAACCATATATTTTTATCGAATACTGTAATTTAAGCCGCTGTGACAATAGCTACCAATTAAAAGCTAATAGCTACTGTAACCACTAATAACTATTAAAATAACTAAAATTACCGAATAAGTCTTGATTAAAAGTTTTGAGATCAGTCTAGAATGAAAACAAAAGGGTTAAGTGTAGATAAATTTTATCCATTATGCAATTCAAAACAATGAGATCCTACAAAATGAGGGCATGGCCCAATATATGCTTAATACTTCTAAAATGATTTACAATTTTTTCTAAAATGGGCTCTAATAGGTCCATTTTTATTTGATACACTACTTAAAGCCCAATAAAACTCAAATAAATAGACATATTTAGTTTGGTTGTAAGTCCATAATAGACTTAACTTCAACTTCAAACTCAAATTCTTAGCGTCTCTCTTCTAAATTTTAAATTTTGCAACGGAACAAAATTTTCAGGATTTAAAATTTGAAAGTTAAAGATTTTACACTAAAAAACAAATATTGATGATTGAACTGATAATAAATCCCATGACCCATTTCACTATTTGCATCAATTATGAAACAGGAAATGAAAAATAATTAATGATGGGATGGCATTTAGCTATTTACACATCTATCATTATTACGAAAGCAAATATAAAGCCAACCCATTTATGATAAGGAGTGGCCCTTCCAATTGGTGCCCAACCCACCATCCAAAGGGACATTTCTTTAAATTCTAGTTGAGTCCAATTGGGCAGCTCTTATTGAAAGAAACAAATAAAACAAACCTACCCACCTAACGTAACAGAAAGAGAAGAGAAATCATGTTAAAATGGTATTATTGCATATATCAATTAATGTCAACTATTCGAATAGGTCTCATGCATCATATCAAGGAGGCATTTCCTTTTAATGTGCAATTTTTCTTTATTGTTATTGGTCATTTGGTTTTTTTTTTTTTTAATTGAAGTTGAATTGCATAAATAGCAATCTACCCCTTCAACTCTCAACTAAAATGCATGGGAATTTCAACTGCATTTATGTTTGAATTTTTGAAAATTTCAATTGAATTTTTCCTTTTTGAAGCTATATGAAAGTGGAAGTGAGCATAAGTCAAAAAGTTTATTTTCTAACGTTTAATTCTCTTTTGCTTAATCCCTTAAAGGTTGAAGATTGAGGTCCATTTTCTCTATGAAATATGGTGGGGTTTCAATTTATTTTCTGAAAATGATTTTTTAGATTTTTCCCAATAAAAAAATAAATTATTTTATTGACTTATGGTATTATTTTTACTATGATTATTAATTGCAGAAAATCTGTTTTTTTTCTAGTAGTTAATCAATTGTTGGTATTTTATTTTTATTTATGAGTTTAAAAAATTAAACTTAAAGAATTGATTTTTCTTTAATCTTGATATTTAACTCAATAAATTTGTGACCGACATGTCAATTTATCTTTTTTAATTATTGCTGAAAATATTTTAAAGAAAATCAAATAATAGCAAATCAATCTAAAATTATATAAAAATTGAGTAGTGGAATATTACAATAATTGAAGTTGGCTCTACAGGAAAAGGACATAGCAAACGACACATCGTACCTAATAAGGCGTATCCTGTGATCTTTTTTAGGAGGCAGAGGTAAGTTACAAATGAATAGGATATTTTGATGTTCATTTGACCAGTTATAAATCTTTAAAATCCTTTTTTCACATTAAACCAAATTGAGGGGATGGGAAAGATTAGAAAATTTTATTTCTCGTACTATCTATATTTTTGTTTTTTCATTTATTAGAAGTCCCAATGAGCCGAAAAAATATAATGAATTATATCTATATCTTGATTCACCAAATTGATGAAAAATCTTAAAATCGATAGAATTCGAACTTAATATCTCTAATTTTTCGCACTAGTGAGAAGAACAATTATTTTTATTTATTTTTTAAACAGCTAAATACAGAAATTCACCTTTCAACTTTGTCATTTTAACCTCGTGGCAAGTGAATTTCAACTTGAAAAATATGAAAATTATTGTTTTAAAAGTTATGCTATTTACACATTAAATTAATATTTTACATATATAAGCCAAATATTTTATAGATAATTGCTAAAAATTCTCAAATCTATTGATATTAGTATCGAAAGGTGTGTAATATTATTAAAATTTATAAATTCAATTATATGATAGGTCATCTGCAAAATTTAAGTTGTCATAAGATTAAGTTATAAGGTTCAGGGTGGATTTATATATTCACTCATTGTTGATATGCACCGCCAAAAAAGTCGTTACCCTTCCCCCAATTTTTTTCTTTTTGAACATATCCTTCCCCAAATTATATGTATGTAATCCTCCAACCCCAACACTTAGTTCCAAACCTTGTGAAGAGTTAGTTCTTTAAGATTGAATTTTACAGTTTTAACTTCTGTTTTTTAACATTTAGATGATACTTTTAGTAGTATTAGTTATTTTATTTTTAATTTTATTATTATCATTAAATTTTATTTCTAATAATTTTAATTTTAATATTTTAATTATAATTTTAATTTGACTCGCTATTTTATCAGTTAGCATTACCAAATTGGTAATTTTACTAAATTACCATTACATCTTTATATAATGTGATAATTCATTAGTCGGTTCTTTTTTCTTTTTTTGAAATAAATTACTATATCGCTATATATTAATTTCATTACTAGAGGAGAAATTATCAGCATAAACCCATTACGATCCGCAACTCATCAATTAATTCGTTACAAATCAATAAACCAATATTCTCATATCCCTAAAATCCGAATTTCAAATAAATTCTTAATAAAAAAAAAAAAAAAAAAAAACAACAAATCCATTACCATTGAAATCTTGTTCCTCTTCTCTATGAATTTTAAAAAATAAAATAGCTAAACCCATCAGAGAGAGAGAGAAAATAACATATACTTTTTTTGAACAAATCCATTAATGAGAAAACAATCCGTTAGTGAGAAAGCTAAGAAGAGGATCGAGAAAATATCTATTGGAGAAAACAACATAAGCAAAGAAGATGATCGAAACGAGCTTCAAAGCAAACACATGCTTCTAATTCTAAACTCTAAAACCAAAGTCCAATTTGTCTCTGAAAGCTACGGTTAGGTAGAGACTCGATTTGTGAGCAACGGGTTGAATGGAACGACAAGTAAAAGAAAATTTTCTCATCAATATGTTATGTTATGGTCAATTTATTTTTGTGTTTAAGGAAATTGATATATTGAATAAAGTTTTCTTTGATTATATGAATGGTTCATAAACAGGGAAGAGAAAGAGGTAATTTTGTGATTAAATTTATTTTTTTCACATCTCAATTGCATTTTTTACCCTAATGAATAAAAAACAACATAAAATATGAATATGAATTGAAGGACTAAACAGTGCAAAGGACCCTAAAGTTAAGTTTTCAACAGTTGAATCAAATGAACCCTAATGCTATAATATTACTAGATTTGCACTATCACATCCTTCTTGAAATGGGTAATATTTTAAATAAAGAGAAAAAAAAAAAAAAAAAAAGGACAGGAGGGAAAGAAATGTATTTTGGAGTTTTTCAATAATTTTGGAATGATAAAGTTGTGGTTGTGTCATGTGCACCTGCAAAGGTGGGCCTGGATATGTCAGTACTGTACCTTTGTTTGGGTTTAGATTAACTCAAAGTGTGATGGAAACAAGGCCCATGTTGGCCCCATAACCAACCAACCAGACCTTTACATATTATTTAATGGGTAATGCTCTGAACCCATTAACTTGCATTAAAAAAATTTGAGGTATGGTCTGTTATAATAGAATACAGACATTTAATTAGTAAATTATTTATTAACTAATTAGAGAAACTATTTTATATATTCAAATCAGTAAGGCTTTTCACTGTTCAACCCTATAATAATTTTGTTTTGATTAATAATAGTATATCAATATGAGAATTAAATGTTTTTTTTTTTATTATTTATGTGAGGGTCCCTTTCCATACTCTGCCCTTTCTTATTGTTTTTTCTGTTAATCACAATTCTCAATACATAATTTTTGGATATTTGGCTGGTTGTAGGGCATGTGATTTATTTGGGAAATTAGATGTGTATTCTTGAAGTTTAGTCCATTCTTCTACTGCAATTATTAATAGATATCAATGCAATTTATGTGGTTCTACAAAATAAATATTTCCTTATTAATATCATAGATTTGCTTCAACATGTTAAAAGGTTATAATTCATTTATGAATTTGAACTCAGAGCGTATTTTTAAATGAATTCTCCAGAACTCGATTCAACTTAATCGAGACAGTAAAATCTTTTGGTCTTAGATTTAGTTCTATTCTGATTAAATGATGACATCGTAAATATTAAATTGTGGGATTTGATTGAGATTGAAAATAACAATTATAACAATAAGACGAAGTAGGCAATTTGTTGTCCTTTCACTCCAATTAATTGAAAGGCACAAAGGAAGCAAATGCACCCATAGAGGGTGTTGTCTTTCCGTTGAGACAATTCAAAGAGATCATACGTAACACATCAAAGTCCCTATTCTTTATCTTATTGTACTTCAATGCTCCTTCCATAATACCAATTATTACTTCACTATCTTGTTTTTATGCAAATTTTTAGTTTTTCCTTATTTCTAAGCATTGTTCCCTCATGTCTTCACGACTTTTCTTGTCATCTTTTATGCACATAGTATCTTTCTCGTCATTTCTTTTCTTTTTGAATTAATAAAGGCAGATAGAACTACCGACTGAAATTCAATTAGATGTTCAAAAGAGAGTGAGTTGAATTTAAATGCTATATTGAAATTTACTTTTGCTTTTACTAAAAAAACAATTAATTCTTTTTCTTTCAATAATTCAATTGTTGGAGTGCCTATTTTATAAAAATTATCCAATTCAATTTTAGCTAAGCCATTACACTAATATATAGTTTATAGTTAAATTCATATACCATGAGATAAAATGCCAAGAATTTTAATTTTGGCAATTTCTTTTTATTTATTTATTTTTAAATTCCAAAAAGGAAATCAATAATTGAGTGTCTACCATGTTGCATATAAGGTACAATGGATAAGAGTTTCTTTTGTTTTTTTTTTAAAAAAAAAAAAGAAGAAAAGAAATTAAAAGTAGCTCTCATGAGTCTTGCTTAGGTAGATAGCAAGAGATCTTGAATGTCGTATAGAAATAAGAGTTGAAGATTGTTCTCAAAACGTGACAGCCCATAGATATAACAGCTTCTACTTTATGAGACATGGCTACCTCTAAATATATCATCGATAATGACTCTCTTCCAATGTCATGAGAAACTTTTAGGTAGATTCAGATTACCACTTCAGTCATAAACCTACTCCAATTACATAAGCAGCTCGTTTTAAATCGTCACAAATCATTAATTCTTAAGTCAAAGCAATTAGATTTTTTACTTCTAACTAAATAGAAAATGAAAAACAAGCTGCTGATGTGATTTTATTTCATTGACCGTGTATATAACCGATGTGATAGACCGAGTCTTAAGACTTAAGAATTCATTGAATATCACAAACTGCTTTTTATTTATTTTCTTGGAGAAGGTTGATTATTAGATCCATTGGATTATGTAATGTCCATGTGATTACATGCAAGATTCTACCTTATCTCTTCCAACTTTGATCACTGAAAGTTGCTAATTAAATTAATTGAGATTAGATTTGCTTAATTAGGATCCAATCCCCTCATTCAACCCACTTATTCTATTCAAAGATAAAGATGACCTAATTCCTACATTTTTGTCTCAATCACTACTTTTTTTTTTTTTTCCTTTGAAACAATGTCATTAGGGCCAAATGACATTTCCTTTGAAATTCAATCCTTCCAAGTTTATGTGAATCTCAAGTTTGCAATTTGTGTTCAGCTCAATGGAAAATATTAATTTATTATTTTTCAAGAAAAATGAAAAGAAGAGTTATTTGTTAATTTTTCTGTTTGAAACATTGTATTACGGTTCAATGATAGCACAATAATGCTCCAATTTGAATAGATTTCCATGCTCAGTGTTATTATATATATATATATATATATATATATATATATATATATATACTACAAATTAATTTATTTTAATATATATTTTATGTTGAATAATTTTATATTTTTTTATATATATGAGACTTAATGGATCAAAATAACAGTATGGGCTACATAGTAGAGGGCAGTCCTTCCCTTTAAATAAGTTCGACTAAATTAGTAATAACTTTTATGGCACCTTTGGTTCTCTACATCTTCGACAAGATATACCGTTTAATTTTAATCATCTTAGTTAAACTTAATCCAAATTTTAAGAATTCTTCATCTCACCTATTATTTAACATTGATTGCTGTATGAATTGGAATCGAATCAAAATTGAACCAGTCCAAATCGATATTCAACCATAGCTAATAGTTTTAGTTTCAAATTGTAATTGAAACTGTGTATTTAAGGTTCAATTCTAATTTTTTTAGTTTTTTAAATTCAAATCGATGATTTTGATTTAAAATTAGTCTTTTTAGTTTGAAACCGTGAAAAATAGGATTTTAAAGAAACTTCAATTTTTTTATTTTATTATAAATTTTTAAATTAACTTTAAGAATTTTTTTTTATTAATTTAGTTTAGTTCTTCTTAATAGTAATATTTATTATTATTATTATTATTATTATTATTATTATTTAAGACACAAATTAAAAAAAATTATTCCATTTCAATTCAAAATGGAATAATTTTTTCTAGTTTTAGCTCACAGGTGCAATGTTGCACCCGTTAGAAAACCCATTAAAACTATAAATTTGTATTGGATAAATGGAATTTTATATAACTTTAAGTGTTTAATACAACTTTATAAATTTAACAATCTAATAATTAATTTAAAATTTGAAAATGTATTTAAACTTTTCTCATAAAGTTCAAGTATCAAATTTCTTAGTAGAATGATTTTCTAAAGTGTCCATAATATTATTTGATAATTTTATTTTTTTAAAGAATAATATTATTTGATTATTGATTTTCCATAAACATGAGTTTGCATTATTGAGTTTTCAATTATTTAGGCATAATAGTTTAATGGTTGGTATTTTCAGCTGGTGAATCATTAATTATGCATTTACATGTTTAAAAACTGAAGTAGAGTGAGAAGACACGGAGATTACATTCGGTAATAATTTTTTAAATAGTTTCTCATAATAAAAATTATAGTCTAATTCACAAATTTATATGGCGGACTAAATCCGTATAAAAATTTTAATTTGCAATATAAAATTTATTGAACCCAAGAGAAAGAAAAAAGAAAAACAATCAAATTTAGAAGAATCCCTAGAAAAATTAGATTTATTAATCTATAAACTCGTTAATTCAAATTCTTCAACTTTGGCAATTAGAATATAAAAGTTTCCTAAAAGTCAATTTTCAAATACATGAAGGTTCCAAATTTTCTTAGACCACAAAGTGACAATTCCATTCTAAGAAAGAAGTTCAATTGCATTCTTCAAGATCAATGGTCAAGAAAAACCAGCAAAAACAAGAGAAAAATAAAAAATAATAATAACTTACCAAATAAAAGAATTTATATATGAATGAAATTTCAAAAAGGGAAAAAAAAAAAAAAATTGCCACTACCCATGTGGCCATGTACATTACCTCTAGGTACTTCACTCCAAGAGGGGGAACCAAAAAGAAAAATAAAAAAATAAAAAACTTTTCAGTCTTGGGTGAACTAATATCTGACTCCCAAAAACAAAAAAGGGAAAAATAATGTATTTTTATTATACTTAACGATTATTTATTTTTCTTTCTTTCTTTTAACTTTTTTTCCTCTGATAAAAAACCTTTCGCCCATATGGGCTGGCCCTTGCATAGGCCTGGGCCTGGGCCTAGGCCTGTAATGGGATCTTAATACAGAAAAACCTCAACGCTGGAATTTCTTACTTGGAGGCAAAGTGGGCAAGCTTGTGCCACTTGGTCACATTCTGTACACAAACACAGATGCCGACACGGCAGTACAACCACCGTCGCCGCCCGTTTCCGGCAACCCTTGCAATTTGGACCGCCCGACACCGTCACCCTCTCGGGATCCACATACGCTGACTCCGCATCCTCCGCTTGCCCTTCTACTCCACCAGAGCATCCTAGCCCATCATCCCCTCTCCTGCTATCCTGTGCCACTCCCCCGCTCATTATCGCCTGTTGCAGTTGCGCCTGCAGTGAAGCCGCCATTGCCTCTTGTGCCCGGGCCTTAGCCTGCCAAACCTGCGCCTCCACACTAAGTTGAGCGGCGCGTGCTTCTAACTCAGCGTTTCGTCGCGTGGCCTTTTCAACTTCCGTGTCTTTCTCCCTTAATCGCCTGGCTATAGATTCATCCGCTGCGCTTAGCAGCGCACGATAGTGCCTCTGCCTTTTTTCTGCTAATGTGCGCCGCAGTTGTTCTCCCTGTACGGAAGTTGAATCCCAACATTTCATTTACGTGCAGAACAATCAAAAATTCAAAAGCCACCAAAAGAAAAATTCCCCCCCCCCCCCCAAAAAAAAAAAAAAAAACCAATTGAGTGGAAGAGAAAATGTTAACCTGTGCTTGAAGAAATTGGTCTATTTCATCTCGTTGCCGTTTTATTTGAGTGGCGAAATCTTCTGATAATACAGATAAGAAAGGAGATGATTGGCATACGAAACTCTGCTGTTGTTGCGATTGATAATGGTGACTTTGTTGTATTTGTTGCTGTTGCTGTTGCTGTTGCTGTTGTTGGTCACCAAATGATAAACGGAGGCCAGTAGAGACGACGACATTTGGTTGCTGTTGTGGCTGTTGCTGATTATTATTATTGTTATGAAGTTGAGAAAGGTCTATTAGTTGAGGAGCTTGAGGCTGCATAGTGAAGGAATGGATTGTTGCTCCTGTTGTTATGCCACCGGCTGCCGTTGCCGTTGCCGTTGCCCCCACCACTTCCCGTCCTCTCTTTCGTGGATTACTATTAGCCCCTGTTCCGTTCCGCATATCATATAATAATCTTAATACTATCACTGATTATTGATTGTTTAATTTTTGAAAACGAATTAATGAATAAATAAAACTAACCTCCACTGGAGAATAGCATATGGGATTGATCAAGAAATCCACCTGGTTGTGGTTGTAATGAATAATCATGACCTTCTTGACCGTTTCTGCAAATAATATTAAAAAAGAGAGAGATAGGATAAGCAAGAGAGAATTTTAAAAAAATGTAGAGAGAGAGAGAGAGAAAGGATAAAGAAATGGAAAATTCATTAACCTGTTTAAAAGAAGAACATTTGAAGGGTATTGAGCTTGAACAGCCATTAAAGATTTATGAATATAGGCAAAGAAAGAAAGAGAGAAATAAGAAAAGGATGGGTATGGGTAATGGGTGTTGGGTATATAGAACAATGTGAAAGGCAGCAATAAACGCTAGCACATAAGAAGCATGAAAAGATGCCCCTTATGCTAAGGCGGACTCTTCAATGAAAGAAAAAAGAAATTAAAAATTAAAAAAAAAAAAAAAAGAAAAAAAAGAATGAGACAGACAGGTGCTAGACTAGTACAAGTATCCTTCTTTCTTGAAACAAAAAGAGAGAGAAAGAGAAAAAGGAAAGAAATTAATTAAAGAATCGATGAATGAATCATGTTTGATGAAATTCCTCAACCAAAATCAAAGTCCCAACACTTGTTATTTCTTTTTCTTCTTCTCGTTCTTCTTCTACTATCACAATCTTTCTTCTTGGCATAATCTTCTCTTTTTCCCTTTCGTTGTTCTTTGCTGTTTTGTTGTGTTGTATTTGAAGAGAGAAAGATAGATAGATGCGATTGAACGGAATCGATACAACACAATAATAAAGCTCTCTTTTTCTTTCTTCGGTTTCGGTATGCTTTTCTCTTCTTGTTCTTCTTCTTCTTCGCGTGGGGTTGGCTTTTCTTAAGGAGGACTCTCGTGCTTTCTATCAACAACACCAATACTCTTACTGCATTTATTTATTTATAATAATATTAGAAAAATAAATAAATAAAAATAAAAATATAAAATAGTAATATTGAATGAGAAATAAAGAAAATAAAAATGGGTGTTGCGTTGGTTAAAGAGGAGGTGGTGATGTCTGATGCGTAGTAGTTATTGTAAGTTGGAGGTTTTTCAGCCTCTGCCTATGCCCTTTGTTTGTATATTATGGCCCCATTTTCTCTCTCTCCCTCTTCCATTGCATGCCAGCTTTCTTTACTTTCATTTTCATTTTTTAACACCAAAAAAAAAAAAAAAAAAAATCCAGAAATTTAGATAATTTTGAATAATTAGGCAAGCTTCATGTGAAAGGCAATAAAATTCTAAAATTAAGAATCTTATTAATAAATCAATAAATATCTTCCTATAAATATGAATTTTTGTTTGATTTTTAATTAATCAGATTAATTATTTAAAATAAAATAGTCTTTATATTGAAGATTCAAAAACTCCCAAAAGGGTATGGTTTCTTTGTGATGCCTTATCTTAGAAAATAAAGAAAGAAAGAAAGAAAAGATCAGTCACCCTACTAATTGATTGCAAGATTGTTGGGTTTAAGAGGTTGGTGTTTGATCAATATTTGTCTTAAGACTATTTCAAAACGATTAATGTAGCCTAAGTATACCCTTGATTTAAGGATATGCAAATTTGAGAATAAAGACATTTTCAAATTCTTATTAGATTATATCAGCTAGATTGGTTTAATTTGAGAATAAAATACCATTGAATCTAAATTGTTTCATTATCGATATATCACAAAAATCAAATGATTTAGCATACATATTTCTAATTTAAAAATTAACATATACAAATGAAAATCATATCTATAATTAATTAACTAGTTATTTAGCACCATAAGGGTCTTCAATTTTATCTTCTTTCTTATCTCAATTTTAAGGATTTTAAACCTTTTCAAAATAAATATTTATCTAAAGTCAAAAGTATATTTTTATAATTTTTGAAAACGGTAAAAAAGTAAAAAAAAACAAAAATAAATGAGTCGCACAAGAAAAGTTAAGTGGGAATTGGTGATCTTCCCAAAAACCAAGAAATAATTTAAAAACTTCAATTAAATGGAAGTGACAGAGAAAGGGAGAAGCCACCAAAAGAAGAGAAGGAAAATGTGAAAGAGAGTGCTTTGGAATGGCATCGTATAAATTTTTGTCTTTGCTTAGGTCCCACTTTCTTAAGGGTCGGCTAATCCATTTTTTTTTTTTTTTTTACCAATCTCCTAATTAACTAAAATTTTATTTTATTTTCTTTAATTATCTCACTTCATCTACTAATTCGACCTTCTACCGCAATTATTAGCTATTTTTACTATTTTTTATTTATATATATATAAAATCAAATTTCTTAGCTTAGGTACAGCTATATTTTCATATGTTAGCAATATAATCCAAAAGCATTAATACAATATTGGGTGGCTAAACCAAATTGGACCGGTCACTAATTACGATATCTAATATATTTAATTAGCGTAAATCAGTGAATTCTAGATTATGTCTAATTTGAATTTTATATGTTGATGATGTGAACAATGAGATATTGAATCAATACAACTAAAGGAGGAGGAAGCCAAGTCAACAGAGTTATGATCAAATGCATACCTGAGCTCTGCATAATATTTGAACTCTCTTTTGGTTTTTGTCTCCCTTGTGCTTGTGACTTGGTATATATAATTTAATTAATTCTATATTTTTCATGATTATGGTTTTTTTTTTTTAATTTTATTATTGAATTAATTGCTATGCAGTACAAGATTAATAGCCTTGAACTATTTAAAGGTAGTCATTATAGCTTTAAAGAGAACCTATGAACTCATCTAAGCTATTGAGCAGCTTCAAATACAATCATTTTGAAGAGTTTTCAAGTAATGATAGGTGTTTTTTATCTTTAGATAATCCATTATATATTTTTATTTTTAGTTTAGCTTATTCTTTTTATGATATTTAAAAAAAAAAAAAAGAAAAAGAAAAGAGAGAGAGTCTATTGTGAAGTCATCATTTCCAAAGAGGCAGTGTCATGAAATGAGGCACATTTCCTTGGGTTAAAGACACCAACTTTACTTGAGACATTTCTTTAATCCTAATCCAACCATTGATGACCCACAAACCCCTAAAACTTCTTTTTTTTTTTTTTTGAATTTCTTTTAATATTTATTTACCAATTATTTCTTCTAGGACTGTGTTTGGTTTACTTTTCTTTTTGGGAAAAAAAATATATGGAACTATTCTTAGTCACACCTCCACCACTCCTCTCTCTATGGTTAACCCACCACTTTTCCTTTTCCTCATACCAAAAGCACCCCTAACCCTAAATATTCCTAATTACAACCCTCATGTGAAGCAAGCAATTAGTTTCAATATCCTTTTTAATCATTATAGTTATGCCCCTAGTAAGATATTTCTCATTATTAATTAATTTTTGTTTAAGCAATAGTTTATATTATTTTTTAAAAAAAAATTAATTTCATTTGTTTGGTCCATAAATGGAGCCATAGACGCAATTTAAGTAAGTAATTTCCATTTTTGGTAGGTAGAATCAAAGCATATTAAGGAATTAGTGCTATATTAACCTATAACTTGTTACCAAAATGTAACAAAATCTATAATGTGTTAATATATTATCTTATGTTTCATGGAAAACATGTGAGCTAACAGATTAATTATGAGAAAATGGAGAATTATAGATATATATGCATTTTGTTTGTGGACAATGTGGGTTTGCTATTAGACCTAAACCAAACCACCCTTCCACTTCCCCATTGCTTCCCTTTTTTCTAAAAATTTTGTAGATTGTCACATTATCCAAATAGCTTCTCTTTATTCATTACTACTATACAATGGGTATTAATTTATGAAGCAAGGTAAATTCATTTGAACAAAACAACCAAATATATACAACTTGCATAATGGGTGTGTATATAGCTAGCAATGCACATTGTTTCTATGTGGTCCTTTTGAAATTTAGGACTCTTATTTTAGTCTGCCTTTTCTAGTAGGTAAGACTAATTAAAACCAAAGCTTCATCATGTAGCAAGTACAACTTCTAAAAAAAAAAATACCCAAGAAGAATTCTAAAATCTAAAATAGAATTTTAAATTAATGAATCACAAATGTTGAAGTAGAAGTAACTAGAAAAATGGGTTGTGAAAAAGAATAAAATAAATATAAAAAAATAAAGAAAATTATGAAGGAAGAGAAGGTGCAGACATTATATTTATGATAATGTCAGTAGAAGAAGGTGGGTCTGGTGGTAAGATGCTATAATTTATGGGTCTATTTTGAGAAATAGTAGAAATAGTATTTTGGCATTTTTTTTATTTTTTTTTATTGATATGATAATGGCAGTCACAAGAAGAGGCAGTCTAAGAAATGGGACCTCATAAGGCAATTGTGAGGGAAGCTACTTGTTTGGTATTTGCCGCAAAAGAATGCAAATCCAACCTCCTATTTCCTTATTCACTGTGGGCACACTTTGGTTTGGAGTCATCTATAGAAGGATGACTTTTTTCTGATTTTATAGTTTTCTTTTTTTTTTTTTTTTAATGCCAAAATACTATTATGTCATTCCAATTTAATTTTTTTTATCCATCGTGGTTAAATATTATTGCAAAGTATACTTATTTATGTCAAGATTGTATTAAAAGGATTATTTCAACAACCAATTAAATGAATTTGGATTGTACAATTAAATAGTTGAAAGAAAAAAAAATTAAATTGTACAATTTGAAATGCAATTGGGATTTGGTCCCACAAAAAGCATATCCTAAATAGAGATCTATTCTCCCCAATTACAGGCAAAAGAGAAAACCCACCCTAGAAACCTCCTCCATTGAAATTGAATCAAAACCTCCAAAAGCATCACATCCACCATTATGAAAATATAGCAACTCTGGTTAACAACAAAAGCTATAAATACACTGAAAATCCAGTGGTCCCCTAATTCAAAGATTACTGTTATAAGTTTTTATTATTTCATTAATAATTTAATTTTTTTTAATCCCATAATTAAAATTTTTTAACAATAAACAATGTTTACAGACTAATTTTTAGTTTACAAATAAATTCTTTACCCTGTGGTTGGTATGATGCTTAAGTAAAGTTCTTTCAACTGTAAGAATCTTAGGTTTTGAATTTTGATTATAATTGTGTTTGATAATAATTTTTTAAATAATTTTTAGTGTTTTGACTAAAATGTTATTTTTTATAGTGTTTTTCTTTCTAAAATTGATTAAAAAAAACCCTGAATTTTAGTTAATTTTTTTAACTATTATATTTTGCAAATTTACGGCCAATAAGTCTCGTATCGCGGCGAGAGTCCTACCAACGATCAAAGTTCATATTTTTTTTTAGTCATTAGGTCTAAAGAATAGGATAAAGTTTTAAAAATAATTAATATTTTTTAATTTTCTAAAATTATAAATAAAGTCAATAAAAAAAATTATTAAATGACTGTGAAATGGAACAGAGGGTTTTTGTAATTTTTTTTATTAGTAATAAGAAATGAATACTAATAAGAAATGTTCAGTGGTCAATTTTGGTTGCTAAATAAATCTAATTAATGGGAAAAAAAAAAAAAAAAAACTAACTAACAGTGGAATTGGTAGAGATTGCTTAGTGCATAGAGCACAACAAGGCTTCTTTAAGTGATCACTAATTCACTACTGACAGGTCTGAGTCTATTTTTTTCCCAATAGCCTCCTCTCTCTCTATATATCCTTTATAATAGAGAAGTAAATAGGTTTAAAGGCCTTCCGATTGATCCTATGATCATCATGATGGAATCGAGTGGGTTTGAATTCCTAAACTCCATTATGATGGGTATCAAAGCTGACCTTTAAGAGGTAGGCCCCAGTAAACAGTTTGCCAATTTGATTTCATTAGTTTAATTGGGTTAAAAATTTAATCCAACTGATCGATGCTCATCTCCTTAAAGAGGTTTCGTACAATAAGAGAAATGCATATAAGCAATTAAATATTTAAATAATTAATTTAATAACTAATTTTGATTTATTTGATCTAAATCAAGTAATTAGCCAACTAATTTTCTTAACAAAATAGAAACTTTCGGTTTGATCGGTTCAGTGGAATATAGCGTCCGGTGGCCAGCCCTAGGAATAAGCAAACCAAATAAAATAAATTGCTGAGCAAACAATTTAATAATCTGGGCAGTTGGTAAAAACTAGGAAGTTAAAAACATAAATATAAGTATAGTAGATAAAAAGAAGAGGTAGATGTCTGATTGCTGAAGGGTTGTTCATTGCAATAGCATGCATGCATGCAGACGCAGTCTGTATATTTGCATCTCTCGAGACTGACTTTCAACAGCAACCTAACACTATCATTCATGCCGTTTCTTGCTGCTCGACGCCTCTATAATGTAAATTATATATATATATATATATATATATATATATATATTATAAAATTAATTCTATTTTTAATATATAGTTTTGATTTGTATATGATCCAATAAGATTAGTTTACATGGTAAGCAGTGTGGAAGTTTCTTTCCTTATCAAATTAGAAAGCAATTCAATGATATCCCTCTCTAAAAAGACAATGCAATAGCAATTTCCTTTCTCTCCTTGTGAGTTAGGATTTGATGTATTTGTGGACCAAACATAAATGTGTTAATTGGGTTTATAGGAAATTAGTTTTTCCAATCTTAAATGTGATAAATGTCAAAAATGAAGAAAACAAAGAATGGGAATGCGGCTACTTGTGGAGAAGATGAGGCATGAAATGATGGGAAGATCCAAACTAATAGGTATTGGATTGTGTCAGCCAAGTGAGTTTTTGTTACGATCGATCACTTAAGATTTCTAGCAACTTCTAAATTCAAACAACCATATTTACCATTATCAATTATTGATATTATGTACTAAATAATAATAATAAAATCGAATGCACCAGAAGAACATTATAATCTATATATTATAAAATGAAACTTAATCTTACTAATCACAACTACACCGAAAAGAGAGCACGAGGCATGACCCATGACCAATTCAAATTGCCCTGTCCACACTCAGATTGTCTTCCCTTTCAAGATTTTTCTGAATCTTGGGGACCAGCCATAGATATGTAAATATAGCTTTAAGAGTAATGGGAAGGAAGAATCAAGACATGGGTTGGAATTTTTTGAGGGACAAATAGTGTTACGTATGACTTGATGCCAATACATAGGAAGCTTCTCTTCTCTTTTCATACATATAGATATAGGTCCTAATGGAATATAATAATTTACTTCAACTACCTTTTTTTTTATTATTTATTATTCAAAAACAATGTAGGTATTTATGTATTTACCCTCACTTATTGAATATATTTTCTTTATAAAATGTGCTTTTGCCCTCTCAATGTTTAAAATGGCATTCCTTACTTTGCACCAAAATAGAAAGGAAGCACAAATTCTGAGGTTTACATCAAAATAAACTTTGAAGTGAGAGAAAAATCAAAATCAGAATTTTCCAATGGGAAATTAAAATAATACCATAAATATAAATATAATAGCTAAAGAATTAAATAAATTGAAGTAAAATGTTTCCTTCATTTAAGTTAGGAGGATATGCATATGCACATGCCCTTCCTCTGAAGGTATTCTCTTACAGAACCCTAATCAAAATCTTATATTCCATACCTAATTTCTCAGATTCTTCAACTCACTCTTTCAGTTAATAAATATTAATTCTTATTTCCTTTCCAATTTATTAAAACAATAATTTATTATTTTTTAAATTAAAATTTGACAAATAGTATTAGTTTGTGATCAGACCCTCCCTCCTCCTTTTCTTTTTCACCTACTAATTTTCTTTCTTCTTTCTTGGTTTTATTTGATATTTTAATAATTCCTCTTATATAATTGTATTATTATTATTATATATTTGATCCGTGGGTTTACATTAAATTTCTATCCAATTTAATCCGTTTATAACCCGCGAAATTCATGCATTTAATGAATTGAGTTGAATAAACCCGATTTAATCTAACCCACGTTCAACCCTAGATCAGAGAGAAGAAAAGCTCTTTGGGTGATTCTCTTATTAGCCTTTTCTTGTCACAACACATCGAACACAACACATGGCTTTGCAATTTGCAAACAAACAGACAAATCCCTAAAAATATATATATTTTTTAACATTTAATTAACATACATATATAGAAAAATATATATTCTTGACTTTTCTTCGAGAAATATCACATGTAAAAAAGTGAAGGTGAAAATGGTCTTAGATAGTACTTTTTTATAGGTGAATTTTCTTGGTGTTTGTTAGATAAATGGAATAAGCAATTTACATTTTCTCATTTTCTTTAATTTCTTTTTTTTCCCTTTGATTTTTTTTTTTTTTTTGGGGAGGCTTTTTCTCATTTTGGGTTGATTGAGAGATGATTCTAATTAATATATTTATCTTTTTATAATAAGAGGTGAGAGAGGGTTAAGTCATTTTCATGATAGGGTAAGGGCTAGAAGAGTGACTTGTTTGGTTTAAGTCATTTTCTATAAAAACCCATTCTTTTTTGGTATTTAAATTTGATGGGATTGAAACATGTACATCTACCTTGAATTACTCAACAAGAACATTTACAAATATAACACCTACATTTGTGCCATGTGGAAATTTTCCCATCCATTTAGAAAAATATTTATGGATTATGGTTTTCAATTGCCATTTCATTTGAATACTTCAATTAAAAAATAACCCCAATTTCTTCATATATTTATGTTTAGTGATTCATCATATCAAATGTAATGTATCCAAATATAATTTTTTATATTAAAAATACTTTTGATTACATTAAAAATATATTTCTAATGTAATATATATTAAAATTTAATTTAATTATATTATATTACGACTCACGGAATAATTTTAATTATAAAAAATAGTTAAAAAGAGGCATATTAGTAGATTGTGGTTATCAATTGCAATTTCATTTTCAATCAATGTATAGAGATCACCCAAATTTGACTAATTAATTATGTATTTAATAAATAAAACTGATTTAAAAAATCTTGGATAGGCAGGCATAAATTATTGCAAGTCTAAACCTCCACATATTTCATCAAAGAAAAACAAAAAATTATGTGCTTGAACTCAATTTTTTTTTTTAAAAAAAAAAACCTTATGTTGGATTAATTTGGTGTGGCTTGATAAATCCTTTTCATGTATGGAGCAGACACTATATCTATAGCTAAGCTAACAAAACTATGTCACTTTCTCATCTTTCTTAATTATAAATACAAGAGGGATATTTAAAATATTTCTCTTATAGAAATTCTCTCTTTTTATTTTATTTTGGTGAATTCTTCAAAGGGATCTTTTTTATTATATATATTTCTACTTTCTGGACATAGCAATTATTTGAACAACTTTTTACTATGGACAAAAAAAAAAAATAGAAAACCCCAACTTAAATGGTAAAGAAAATTGATATAAAAGGCCAAAATTAATTGGGAAAATAATCAAGAGTTGTTATTTGAATTGTGATTGATACTTATGGAGGAAGAGAGAGAGAGAGAGAGAATCTACTTGTGCTATTTATACTTTGACATGGAAAAGATTGCAACTTTAACTTTTATTTTACACCAACAAGTAGTGGAGAAACTTCAAATAAAAGACAAATTCACAAATATATGAATAAAAGAGGAAGTGGGCATATAAGCCTTTAGAGATAGAGATGTTTCTTTCACATTTTATTGTGATACATCTTATTCTTTCTTCTTAGACTTTTAAACTTCTTTTTATTACATTTGAAATTCTTAAGTTGAGTGGAAATGGATCATGGGTTTGGATGAAGTTTTTGACCTTCTATTTATGATATGAGATCATCATTCTACCTACTATTTTAACTTAATAAGCTTATTTCTCTTTCTCTTCTTTTATTCTTTTTACTTTTATCTTCTAGCATTATATTTAAAATTACCATCTAATAGTTTAGGATTGGTTGAATAAAATTAATTATTTTGATAATTGTTAATTGTTTAAATATCACTTGACTATTTGTATCATCTAATAGTTTATGGTCTGTTTAATAAAATTAGTTGTTTAGGGTTTATTCAGTAAAAATAGCTATTTTAGTAGTTGTTAGCTATTCTAATAGTCTGTTTACTTATTAATTATTTTAGTAATTTTTCATTAAACGTTAAAAGTTAAATATTATATAAGTTGACATTTTATATTACATTACATGAATCTCTAAAAACTAGTTCAAACGCTATGTTATCGCAAATTATTTTAGTAATTTAGGGTCTGTTTAATAAAATTAGTTGTTTAGGGTTTGTTCAGCAAATATAGCTATTCTAATAGTTTATTTACTTATTAATTATTTTAGTAGTTTTTCATTAAACGTTAAAAGTTAAATATTATATGAGTTGACATTTTATATTACGTTACCTGAATCTCTAAAAACTAATTCAAACGCTGTATTATAGAACAATATAAAAAATAACATTTAACATTTGACCAATTAAAAAGCCGAAAGTTATTGTCAAACACATTTTTAATAGCATTTAATTATTTGAGTAGCTTTCATAAAACGTTGAAAGTGTAAATATTATAGAAATTAACTTTTTATAAAATATTACATTAACTTTTAAAAATTCGTATAAATACTATGTTATCGAATATTATAAAAAATGACATTTAACGTTTTTATTAGTCAAAACACTAAAAATTACTTAAAAAATTATCTAACACGGCAGTAACAGTGGAGTATCTATTTATATTAATACATATATAAAGAGAGATGTGGAAGATAGTTACACATGATGATGTGAGGAGGCATGGCCGTGTGTTGGCTGAAATTGCAAATCTCCTTGCACACAAAAACAAATACATCTCTCAACCAACATTATTAGCTAAGGAAAAGAAAGTCCTCTTTCTTTGTACAACTCCCCACCACCTCAGTGTATTATAAGTTGTCAGTCTTTCTTTCCTTTGCCTCCACGTTCTCTGTTGCTTCCCTTGACCCTCCCTTTCATATGCTCTTCTCCATTTTTTATATAATATTTATATATAATTATTTTGGCACTTATCCCCACTATTTTTCCATTTCATATTCCCTCATATATGCACATATATAGCTTTCAATCTTCTTTCACCTACCATAGTAAAAAGATTCAAGCAATATTGTTTTTTTTTTCAAGAATTAAAAAAAATAAAAAAAAGTATTTAAACAAATTAAGAAAAAGCAAGTGGCAGATATATATGACAAGAAATCACTAATTAATTAGCTTTTGCAATCATCTCCTTCATTGTTAATTAATTATGGGTTCTCATGTTTCAACTATCTTTGGCTTTTCAAAGTAGAATTTTCTCCTCCTTAATTTCCTTTTCTTACATTATAATCTATATTTCCTAATGTCATCTTTTGAAACTTGAACATTTCTCTCTCTCACTTTCTCCCATTACCATTTTCTTTTTTTTTTTTTTATACTTTATTTCATTAGGTAAGGAAACAATTTCTTAAAAAAAATAAGAAAAAGGAAAGATAAATATTAAGAATATATAACTATATGCATGAGAGTAATAGACACTACACACTAACTATATTTTTTTTAGGTTGGAGTATTATTATTTCTAAAGTAAAGTTGATTTTTTTTTTTTCCCTACATAATGTAAACTTCCTTACAAGTCTTTCTCCTAACTTCTCTGTCTTTTCTCAAAATAGCTCTATATACTATTGTTTGGGAATCAATCACAAATAGCAATTCTGTCCATTGCTTGAAATTGTACATCCAACCAAATAATTATTACTGTCTGTTGTCTTGGTTCACTGCTTTGGACCCAAATATAATAGGACCAAA
This sequence comes from Jatropha podagrica, assembly GCA_947857235.1. NCBI lineage: Eukaryota > Viridiplantae > Streptophyta > Magnoliopsida > Malpighiales > Euphorbiaceae > Jatropha > Jatropha podagrica. Next base: position 6,798 of record CANUEP010075079.1, on the reverse strand, counting down.
ACATTAATAATGGCTACAAAAAATTCAAAATTGACCTAATATTATAATTATTGAACGTTTATCTCATTATGTAAAATACTAATTTAAAACTAAATAGTTTGTATTTTCTTAAAAGTATTTTTGAAATTCAAATTAAATAGTCATGCTTGTATCATGATAAGCATCACAATGGTTCTAAAACAGTTAGATTTCATTTTTAAAATATTCTATTCTGATTATAAAAATGGTGGGAGCGGAACTGAATACTTTTAAGCGATTGCTAAAACTGTTTGGCACGGTTAATTTTCATTTCATTTCAATTTGAAATTGAAATTTGATAATCTTTTTCGAACTAAATTATATAATAAAATAAATGTAGAGCCTAAATAATATTTGTTTTAAAAGAATAAGGACTAAGTATATTAGGTTAAATATCAAAGGCAAATAGTAAATTACCCATTTTAATTTTAACCTCTTTTGCCTAATCCTTTGACAAGGAGAGAGAGAGAGAGAGAGAGAGAGAGAGAGAATGGCCCACCCAAACCATATATGGGCTTTTTCTTATAAGAAATAAAGTTTAGTAATACCCACAAGCATTGATAGCCCTTTCCCATTCATCAATTGGTGCTAAATTGTCTTGTTATCAAAAGGGTCCCAATCTTGGCTATTCTAAATGCTTTTGTAGGAGATCTTTATTCCCCACTTATAAAATAGGGGACAATTGAAATCAAGCATATCATGTGCTACACATGTGACTTGGTACACATGTGACACTTGGTATTGGTACAAAATCTAGTACATTTGGATCTATCATTTCTCCACTTCTATTTTTGTTTGTACTAATAATTCTCATTTTTTATTACTTTTTTTTATAAAATTATCTTAAACATACTAAGGTTTTGCTTTTGTAAATGCTTTTGTAGGAGATCTTTTTTTTTTTGTGGGTTAAGGTTTTGCTTTATTGCAAAGATCAATAACTATTACCCATATATACGGAAAAACAGATATTTTTATCGATGACACTTGATGTTGTTATTTTTATTTTTTAGCTCACAGTAATATTTTGATCTATCGAGTCTTTTAATAAATAAAAATTACTAAAATGCTAAAATTATTTTCTTCTTCCTTGTTTTAAAATTATTTAAGAGAACTATTGAGTTATTTTACTTGCAAACTTACCAACTCCAATGGGTTTATAATAAAATCTTTTTATATTGGCATGATTTCTATTTTGGTTGTCATTAGTTGGATTAGGTCAAGTGCTCTCTTCTCTTTCTCCATATGGTGGATATGCACTTGTAATAATAAGACACATGGGAATCTCATTGCCTCAAGAATACAATTTCAAAATAGTCCAATTTTTCTCCATTTGGAATAATTTGTGGTTAACCCATACAAGCAAAAAAAGAAAAAAAGAAAAGGAAAGACACAACATCAAACAAATTAATAAAAAATTACCATAATTTAATTAATATAATTAACTCATCACATGCAGTTTGAGAGTTCACATCAACCCAACAACTAATTATATTTAATTAAACTACCTATTTAATTTGTGGCATATTTATATCATGGAAAGCAGAACCCACTGGAATATTTAATTAAATTAATTAATAGCTTATTTTTAAAAAATATTTTTCAAATAACTCTTTTTTTATATTAAAAATTAGTTAACAAATATTATAATTTTTAATTTATGAGGCCATAAGAATATTTAAAATTATAAAAAATTTATTAATAAATATGAGGAAAAATATGTCAAATTTATAAATTTTGATAATCCCAGTGATTGGTGGTGAGGACAGATTGACCAGTGGTGGCTTGCAAGCACCCATTACAAGTTGTGATGACTATCATTTGACAATGTGAATACATTATTTTAAAATGGTTTAGTCTTTCGTTTTCTTATGAAGATATTTTTTATTGACGGACTCAAAATTTGAAAAATCTGAAAATTATTTTCTAATAAGCTATTTTCTTAAAAAAAAAAAATGTATTAAACTAAGATATTTTCTTATTTATTTATTTATTTTTCATTTAATTAAGGATATACTTAAGACAACTTATATATACATTGGATTGAAGTCTTTTTTCCAAATGATTTTAAGGATACAACATTAAATTAATTTGGTACCTTTATGGATATTATTATTCCTAAAATGTTTTTTTAATAGAAACGACGCTATGTTGGGCAAAACCTTTTTAAGCCGAAATGCTATACGCTATTTAACAAAATATTCAGTAACATAGCGTTTGTGGTAATTTTTAAAGATTACGGTAGCGTTTTGTGAAAAATTAGTTGATGTAATGTTTAACTTTTAGCATTTTATAAAAATTAGTCAAATAGCTAACAACTAAACATTACTAAAACAATTAATAATTATCAAATTTTACCGAACAGACCCTTAGGCCTGAAAGGGAAACTCTCTTCCTTATTAACTAATTAGTCCTATTCAATTTCAACTAATTAATTAGGTGTAAAATTGAAAATTAGTAGTATATTTCTAATTCTCTATTTTCAATATGTAAAATGGAAAATTGAAATCATGCCTTTTTTTATGATAACTTGCTTAATCGAATGACTAAAAACGATCACGAAGCATGCAATAAGATGAATTAGTGATAAAACAACATCTTAATCACATTATCACTAATTAATTGCCAAAAAATGAAAATGACAAAGCTATTGGCCTCATTTAAATTCAAAAAAATTGTCATAATCAAATCTCTAAGTCGGCTAATTCACATATCTAATTATAACCAATTCAATCAATCTCTTCTTTGTCTACGCTATTTTGGCCCTCACACATATATTTATAATACTCTTCAACTAATCTAAAACGTCTGCCTCTACCCTCTTTAATTATTATTAATTAACTTCTCAAATCAAATCATATAAACTATATCACATGATTTTTTTTAAAAATAAAAAAATAAATTACTCAAATCGAAAAACATTTTTCTTTTCTCCAAATTGCTATCTTCTAATCGAAATATTAATTAGGAAAAAAATAATGCAAATGCATAAAAGGTAATAATTGTATTATGTACGGAGAATGATAGGAAATATATAAAAAATGTTCAAAAAGCAGAAAAAAAAAAAAAAAGAAGTGAGAGAGAAAATAGAAAGGAAAAAGGAGTAGTTTCTTGGGTTAGTAGGAAGTGTTCAACCGATATGTTTGAATATTAAAGCAATTAGTAAATGCCGACAATGTTCACTTATTGCATGTTGTCCAAAAGAGGACACTCTTCCAATTTCCATATGCAATCCCCACACTCTTTTAATTATTTCATTTTCCTTTCCAATTTTCATGCATGCCACGTAATTATTTCATTTTCTTTGCTTTGATCATGACCTTCTCTACTCTAAATCTCCAAATATGAAATATCACCGGTGGCCGCCCATGAAAAAAAAAAAAAAAAAAAAAAAAAGGATTTAGAACTTTTTTTCTTTGGAGAGAAGCGGCGGACGAGAATTTTAATTAAGAGTTAGTGTACTAATCTTGAACATTAGTAATTTTATGTCCCTCATCTTTGTCTAATGTCTTGTTATTAGGTCATTTTCACCCACTGTAATTTCATCACCTAAATTAAGATTTTTGGCTTACAAGTAATATAATTTCAAACAATAACCAACTCTTATTTACACTTCAAGTGCATAATTTGGACCAACTCATGTAATAATAAGAAAAAGGTATTTGTTTCTTTTTACTTTAGAAAAAAAAGGTCACAATCGGTAGACTAAGAAATTTCTTTTTTTTTTTTTTTCCAAATTTTACTAATCATTGCATTCTTTTGCGAATTTTATTTATAAACTGGGGCGGAGTTTGAAATAGAACTTTCAAAATGAAAGTTTTGACCTAACTATCGATATAATTTAGATACAGAGAGGCCAGAGAATTAAATGCAAAATTTTCTTTCTTTGTACATTTTTACATCTTATTGCCTTCAAAGACATTATTATTTCAATATTTTCAGGTACTGGTTTTGTGTAAGGTGACGAGAAAAAAACTGTTGGATTGATTAGTGTTCATGCTTTCTGAAAAGAAATGCAACGACCAAACTCAGGATTTGGAAAATTTCCTTTGTATTGTGTTGTGGGTCAACAGCACTCTATTTTGGTACTGTTTGAAACTTGAAGTCCAATTCTGATTCTCATGGTGCTATTTAATTAGTGCATTCAATAAGTTTTTCAACCACAACTTATAATTTGTTTGAAATCAAACTGTTAGAGAAAATATCAAAAATGAGTTTTTTTCAGGAACAACTTCTCACAAATGAAATAAAATATGGAGCAAACTAACTAATAAACTAAGGCTTTGTTTGGGAGTGAGAATGGGGGGAAAGCAAATGAATTGAATTAAATACATTCTATTTAGTGTTATCTATTCAATACTATAGCCACATACATTTTCTTTCTCCTCAATATTCTCCCTCCCAACCAAAGTCTATGCAAATCCTTGAGATTGTAAACTCCATGAAATTGATCCATCTAACCACGTTTAAATTTCAACCGCTTAATACATAAATTTTACGATTATCGTTGTAATCTCTTAAACTTTGCAAAAGACTCATCATATATTATATTTTTATATTTTAGTAATAATTATACCATTCGCCAAAATAAAATGTGAAAGTGCAATGTGATAATTAAACCTCTGTAAAGTTATTTCATTTTAATACAAAACATATTTACTAAAATATAAAAGTGCAGAGTTATAATTAAATTCCGTAAAGTTCATGAAGCCATAAGAAAAATCAGTCAAAATTCAAAATCAGGCAAATTTCAACTCAGCTTGGTTGTGTGAATTTGCAATCAAAGAGCACATCAAAATGATAAATTGCAACATGAATGGGTTGGAATCAGCATTTGAATGGAGCATAAGGGATTCCATCCTCTACAGAATTTGAGCTATTATATTATTAGAACCAATGGCCAACCAGATTTAGGGATACCCATTAAGCTTTAACCTAGGAATTAAGCAAGTTAAGTATATGTCTTTGCAAAAGTAGGTTATAAGTCACCAAATATAGAATTAATGTGTGTGGTCCTGTTGGAATTGACAAGCAAACAAGACCCTTCTGAAAGATTTTAGTGGCACAGTTGAAATCATATTATAAAGAAAAAAGAAAAATTGGAAAACCCTAATATTGACATTGGAATGGCATCAACCACAACCCTAATAGTATCCCAATACACAATTATAGAGAAACCATGATTCTTGGCTGCACATACACATGGGCAAGTCCTTTTTTTTTAAAAAAAAAAGAAGAATATTTATTCTTGTAACCAAACATCACAGAAAATGATGCTTCCCTTACCAATCTGAGCTTTCTTCATACAGATAACCATAAGGGATCTGTCCAAGTTCTTATCTTTTCTTTTAATTTTTATGGCTTTAATATATTCTTTATATATTAATCTTTACACTACCACCAACACAATTATGTTGTCTTACTTAAATTAATCACCTTGATTTGAATCAAGAAAGGTCCAGATGGAAAGCATGTGAGAATGAAACTCCAAGAAAAGGAATAGTTTCATCAAATTAATTGATTTGGCTTCTGATATGGATCCACGTGTTATTTAAAGAATGTTATTATTGATAAGGACACACATTGTCCAAGTTGGATTTTTTATTTATTTTAACCATCCCATGTCTATGGATGATTGATCCAATTAATTCGGATTCCCATCGAGCAGGTTCATAAAATGGAAAAAGTGATCCGTCCGAGTGTTTAAAAGAACTCTAAATTCAAAACTTGAACTCAAGACATCTGATTAAAAGAAAATAATTTTCACCATCCCATCTCACCCCTCAATAGTTGGCAAAATTGGATTCAATTTTTATCATTAAAGGTTAAAAAAAAATTCAAATTAAAACAAATTAAACTAAAATAAATATAATTACTTGTCTTTAAAGTTGGATTGCTTTATTTGTTGTCTAATGAAAATTCACCACTTAGTAGTGGAAAATTTATGTCACAAAAAGAAATATATATAGACTTTCTATCTTTGCATTATCAAGATCCTCTTCTTGTATTGGCAAAAAGCCTACACTATAGTCTCCAATTTGTTTTTCTTTTATTGGTGCCCTAATAATTCAAACTATTTATATATAATAATCATAAAAACAATCAACTAGGAGCTAGAAGAATCATGATTAAGATTAATTGGTTGAGAGGATAATGGGGGTGATAAAAAAAAAATGGTCCTTGAAAAAGTTGATGTTGAGATGAGTATAGCCATAGAAATTGAAAGCAAAGGACAGCCTTGTTTCAAAGGAAAATCATCTTAGGAAAAAAAAAAATTGATATCCACCAAGAAAGGTTGTTGTTGAGGGTTGTGAAGTATAACTAGGTATTGGAGAATAAAGGCAAGAAAATTAATTAATTAAGATTAAAAATAGAAAATAAATAAAAGCACTGAACTATGAAGAAAGAAATCTAGTGAAGCCTTAACCAATGGTTCAAAAGAGCTATAAATATTATGTCATTTGACTTTGATTAAAAGATAAATAATGCATAATAATAAAAAAAATAAAGATAAATACTTGACAAGGTCATGTTTGGCTGTCCAATAATTATGAGAAACTTAAATTAGGCCAATGTTGAATAAAACCATATAGGCAAATTTTCTAAGGTTTGTTTTGTGGGTTCCACTTCAAAGGTTTTCAATTCAAAGGAAAGGAGTTAAGCCATCAAACTCTGTGGAAAGCAAAACCACAAGCTTCCAATTTAATGGAGCATCCAAACAAACCATAAATTATGACTTTTTTTTTTTTTTTTTTTTTTTTTTTTTTTTTTTTTTTTTTTTTT